>MU191394.1:0-32883 GCA_016904865.1 Pissodes strobi
TCACACATCTATTATACTTTTGTTATCTTTAAAACAACCCCTTTGTTTTTGTAATATCTGCCAAAATAAAAACGGATAGAAATAATTGGTTTTGAGGTTTAGGTAAAGTGCCAACAGCGGTGAAGTACTATTACCTTAAAATTATATAGTCTGTTAAACTAAGTTTGTGTGCAAATTTCAAATTAATACGTGAAAAATGAATTTAAATAATTAAATTTAGCACAGCTGTAACCCGAGAAATATTAACTTTCTCTTAAGGTATGGTTTCGGTAGAACTGCTGGCAGTAACGTCTGGTCGCGACGTCTGGTAGTCAAGCACCGATCTTTAGGAAAATAATATATGTTTCGAACGCTCTAGCGAAAACACATATATTATTTTCCTTAAGATCGGTGCTTGATTGCCAGACGTCGCGGCCAGACGTTACTGCCAGCAGTTCTACCGAAACCATACCTTTAGACATACTGCAATTATTTTCTCATATAGAATCATCCCTCCGAGTTTTCTAATGCATTTTCCGAACAACGTCTATAAAATGTGGATCTAATATCAAAATCACTTAAAATAAACATAGTGTGAATTTTTGGTTTTCGAACAATATTATAATTTAAATAATTTAAACATATGGGTTTGATAAGAATTTCTTTTGCTCTCGTATTTTCGTATTTCGTAGACGTGAGTGAACCCAGATGGGGCCCTTGGTCTATTGTGGCTCACATCTATGATTTCCCCTAGGCCAGAGGCTCGATCCTTTTCATGAAGTCGATTAACTTTCTGGGGTGGATAGTTTTCAATTCTACAAGGGTAATTTGAGAATCTCCAAACACCGTTTCTCTGGTTCTTTCCATTGCTGGACAGTGGCATAAAAAATGTTCCATTCTTTCTTCGTCCTCCGAGCACAAGCGACATTCCGTTTCTTTGGAAAGCCCTATTTTGTTCATGTGGCATCTTAGCCGACAATGGCCAGTGTACATGCTAACTACAGCCTGTCTGCCAAGTTGAAGTAGTTGTCTAGTTCACACTCCTGATGGCAGATTCACTGCCATCTTTTAATGTTTTAAGCCGGGCAACTCTCTCCATTTGTCTACAAATTGCTGTTGTGTCCACCTGGAGAGGGCTCCTTTAGCTGTGTTGTAAGCTCTTCCCAGTACTAGTTCTGGTTCTATGAAGGCCGCTCTTTCGTTGTCTTCATATCCTGTATGTCCAGGTATCCAGATCAATGTAAGTTTATTTTCTCTACCTAATTTGGTAAGTAGTTCCTGGTACTTCCATACTGCCTTGGATGTACAATGGCTAGATTCAAGAGCTTTCAAAGCCGCTTGACTGTACGAGAATATTTTGATTGACTTGTCTTTCCAGTTTCTATCGATAAGCCACTATGCAGTCATATCAATGGCTTGAAGTTCAACCTGAAAAATGGTTGCTTTTGCGATAGTTTTATCCAGATGCGCATTTCAGTTAAGTATTTTATCTAGGGTAATTCCCAGGTACTTCACAATATTCGCAAATGGAATGGTTTCTTCTTTGAGTGGTTTTCCAGCCTTTCTTTCTTGTGAACGGTCCTATAACTGTTTTGTGTGGGTTCGCAGGTAGCTGTTCCCTTTTACACCAGTCATAGTTAGCACCTCTTGAAGGTCCTCTGAGATAGTTCTTTGCGAGTTGCTTCTTATAAGGATTACTAGATCATCCGCGTATACCTATACCTCCACATCCCACAGCGAGAGGATCGCTAGCAGGCCATCCATCAGGAAATACCATAGAAGGAGCGACAACACCCCACCTTACGGACAACCCTGAATATGTAGCCCTCCCCCTGTAAGGTTATTGTGGCCAATCTGCAATTTAACATCATGATCCAGTTCCTTATCCGTGATGCAACCACTATTTCAGCTAATGCTGTATATAAGGATGCTCCTTCAATATATAAGAACAAACACACCGCGATACTCTTGTTGTCTAACGCTTGTGTAATGTTTCAGACACGTTTGTGCTAGTTCTGTAGATTTGTCGGTCTGATACGCATATTGGACGCACACCAAGTGCACTCGTTCTAATGTGCAAGTCCAGTACCTTTTCCATGCATCTCAACAGAAAAGATGTCAATCTTATTAGTCTCTATGAGTTCTATCTTAGGGATGTACACCACTCTGATTTTAGTTCAGCAGCTAGGTATATATAGTTACGCGCTAGGCTGCTGGCTCTAAAAATTTAATTAAAAACGGTGTTAATACCTCCAGACCATTTTGCAGCAGTGTTGGATATATTCCTTCTTTGCCAGGTGATTTAAAAGGCTGAAACGATAGAATACCACTTTAAATAAAATTGTTGATAAATTAATGATGTTCTTGGAGATAACCCAGTCGTTATGGGCCGATTTGATTGGTCCCAAGATGGCTCATGGTTATCATTATGCAAAATCCGACATCTTGGGAAGCGAGTTTTAGCCAGAAGCGTTTCTATTGCAGATTCCGTAAAGGTTCCGTCAGGACGTTTTAGCGATCCTGAACGGGTCCTCTAGAGAAAATTCTATGAATCCTAGCACTGCCAGGTGCATCTGTTATGCTGTGGCAGAAAGTTTCCCATGATTTTTTTTGCGTCTCTGATAACTTTGTTGTAGTTCATTAGAACATTTCTGTATTGATCCCATATGCCGGTCTCCTTGGCTCGATTTTATGAACCTCTTTCCTTTATTTATCAGTGGTTCCTCTGTTTTCCCTTTTAGTCTTGAATGGATAGTTGTCGTGATAAGCCGTATTTATGGCTGACCTCAGTTGCTCCGAGGCCAACTCAATCTTCTCACGATTTGATATCTTTACAATAGATGTCCGCATCTGCTTCTGAAGAGTAAGATTAAAACCAGCCCAATCAGTGCACCTAGGATCACTGTTTCAATGATGGGTCTTTCACCTATTTTCAAATATATGCTCTCATTTAAACGTTGCAAGGTGGTTTATTTTTCATCATGTTTGGGAAATATTTGGTTTTACACAAGGCGGTTCAAAATGGTGAACATAATATGTCAATTTCTGTTTTTAAAAACAAGATATGTCTAAGAAAATTTTAAAAAATATTTGATACAGTAGTACCTACTTTACTATTTTTCTAATGTGAAAATATGGTTCAATTAGACGCAATATTATTTTTAAATGGATATTATACCATTCGGCTAGATCGAGAATGGAGGATATTAAAGTAAATATGATAGGAAAGTACATACAGCTTTGCAGACTTTTCTAGAGAGCAAAAATTATAGAGTTTTAGTATAGGATATGGTGTTTCAAATATGTTTTGGGACTTTCCGCCTATTATTTATACTGAGTATTACATTTAAATAAACTAAGTTGATGTGTGTTGGTAATTTGGAGCCACTGTTTATAAGATATATCTAAAACATAAGAAAATTATAGTGAATTATTTTTATACATGAAAATATTAATATTATTCTTCCATACTGTATATAACTATACGTTGCTTATTGAATACTTTATACCTTTTTTAATATTTATGAATTTTGTAAATAACGATCTCAAAGTAATTCTACATCTGTTCTTTCCATCATCTCGTAACAGTTGATTAGGTCAAATTTTAAGCAAAGGTATGTATGTCCGTTTGTACCAATAGGCGTTTGCGGTAAACTTGTCAAAAATATTATGGCTAGTTTTGTAGACATATGGTATATTTGCCAAGTTAGTTCAAATGTAAATTCAATTCCTATTCCTGTTTCTAATTGTCCAAAAAAAGAAATAACCGATGCAACTTCTAATTTCGCCATTCAAGTTAAATTTCCTTTTATACTACGAACACTCTCTGTTCATTTAGAAAGGAGCTTTTTATGTCTTAAACTAAACACAGAAAAGCTTGCCAAGACCTGTGCTAGCTTAAACAGCGTTAAATTGGATTGGATTTTCTTCGTTTCGGCCGATTCCCCTCTATTTAGATATATAAATAAGAGAGTGACAGTAATATATTTTTGCATCTCCTCAATAAAACTAACGAATGTTTTTAATGAGGGTATATAAAGAAGTAATAAAAACAGAAATGCCAAAAGAACACAAGCTTGTTGTTAATATCTTCTATTTAATTATGAGATTTTATTTCCTTTTCTGTTGGGTTTAGACGCTTAAAATGAGTAGTCAAGTTAATGCAATATGTGCTTTGGACTATATTCTTGAGTTTAACAAAAACGATTATTTGGTAATAAGTATCATCGTTCTTATAATGGGGAGAAATACTATGGTCATTGTTGAGGTCATTGTTTATGTATGAATGTTGCCACGTTTCGAGTAAGAAATTGATAACTTGAAATTAAATGCCTATTGGATACTTTATGCCTGTTTCCACGAACTGTGTTCGGTGCTTTTTACCGCTAAGCAGAGAATAACTTTAAATGTTGCCACCATGCCAAATCTTTCCCTAAACCTAAATTTATAGTTCGAATTTTTTCACCTTACTTAGTAAGGGAAGGTGCAATCTACCCTTATTTTGCAGTTTGCTTATTTAATTCTCCTCATCGAATGCCGCTAGATTTTTTGTATTTAGGCTATGCCCTGGAAATAAATCGATTCAAAATGTTTTCCTTAATGATCAACATATAGGTCGCCGTTACACCCCCAATAATATAGTTTAGCTAATACGACCAAGTTTGTGTTGGAGGGATATAATTTAGTTTGTAAAGTGTATTCGGAAGTATTAGAAACCGACAAAAAAAGTTCGGCGGGTATAAATTTACGGGACGGGATGATGACACTTGTCCGCACAGGCCCGCAGCCAGAAAATTCAGGAAAAAAAATTAAGTATTACTTTTAAAATGAACCTAAGTAGCCAGTTTAAATTCTCTCTTTAGTCATAGTGTGGTTATTTCGTATGTCATTTGCGACCGTACTTAATAATAATTATTTAAAAATTTGAGGTCCTTGGAGCTTTAGTGAAATTGTGAAAGTGAAACAAATCGAAAAGTGCATCTATCAAGAGATGCTAAAGAAATTATTAAGAACGTGTTTCTAACCTTAGCGCGATAATTTGTGCCTTAAAGAAGCTATAGAGGAAACAGCTTTACTTAAAACGAAACTTTCTTCCACGATGTGGAAAATTACGCAAAAGCCCATTTTGGGACGCAAAAAAAGAAGTGATGCTGGAGTTGCCAGAAAGTTAGACCGTAGTGAGGAAGACATACGACGAAAAATTTATAAAATGTATGAATACCAATATGTTCCAGCTTTAGACAATTTCATGAAAATACTTGAAAGAGATGAAACCGAAATTAAGTAGCGGGTTAGAAGAAGGGGGAAGACTTTTCTCCACAAATGAAAATGCCAATCTTTAGATCAAGAGTTATGCATTTCGATCAGTTCACTCATCATCATCAGACACTAAAATATATTTTTGTATAAGAGAAATACATTAAAATAACAAAAGTACGTCAAAATTACAATAAATGTCAAAATTATACAGAAAAGTTTAAAAAACTTACCACACACTACTTAGCTACAATGTTTACATAGCAAACAATGACAAAGGAAATAAATAAATTAACAAATTGGTATACGTCGCGACATCTAGTAAATACAGGTAAAACTAAGGTTTTTTAACATTGAATTAAAAAGAAGGAATATATAAGGGTGAAGGAACATGCTCGAATTATCAATGATCGTCGACAGAGTGCTATAGTAGTAATACCCCGTATTTGAATTATAAGATCCTTTACACAAATAGTGCACTATATAAAAATCGGCCTTTCCTATTGGTCGATCCGCTTCGCTCGCTACGGGGGCTCAAGACAAGGAAAGTAACCAGGCGCTAACCCAAACTAACCCAAGACATAACCAAAATTAAGAAAAAAAACTGTTTAGAAACATAATCTTAAAAAATATATAAAAAAAGCAAACGGGGTTCGAACTCAGGCTGTATAAACCTCTACACCACGAGAGCTCTTGACAGAAATTGCATCATGCAGACATATCGTAGTACGAGATGGATCGACCAATAGGAGAGGTCCATTTTTACATAGTGCACTATTTGTGTAAAGGATGTTAAAACGCCCCGTATTGGGTGGAAATGAAAATACTCTAAGGCAGATTAGTTAAGAAAAGGGTGAGTTTAGAAAGAAAAAAAGGGGAGGGGGAAGAAGAGTGAGAAATCAGTATTTGTCAAGAAGGGTATTAATTATTTATTGGAATTCGGAAGGCTGTGTGGACTTAAGGAGTTAAAAATAGGTTACTATCAAGCTTAGTCTGTTCATTAACACAAACATAATCTGGTGATTTTATGGCCTTGTTAATGTCAAGGATTTCTAGAAGGTCCAACTTTAAGCCTTTCTAGCAAACATGAAGTACTTCCGCGCCTGCCTCCGGTACGAATCTATGTCTGGCCTCGATAATATGGTTAGCGAATGAAGAAGAAGTATTAGTAATAAACTTATTTAAGTTATTTTCAATTGGTTTAGTATGTTCTTTTACCCTTGTTTCAATTCTCCTTCCGCTTTGTCCAATGTAGCACACCTTACAGTCAGGATGAGAACATTTGAGTCTGTAAACGCCTGATCTGTGGGTGGCTGGAATATTACCTTTGGTGTTAACCAGGTGTTTAGATAAGTTGTTTGAAGTACGATAGCACATTTGTTTATCCGAATCCCTCAAAAAACTCTCAGCAGCTTGATTGGATAATTTATCAAAATATGTAATACTTCTGAATACTGTTACTTTATTATCTTTACATAAAAGTTTTTTGTTTAACGATTTATTGAGGTGTTTAAAATAACTTTTATTAATGACATTATCAGGATATCCGTTGTTTTTAGAAATTGGAAATATAGTTTTTAATTCTTTTTGAAAGTAATTTGGGGAAAGAGGAATATTAGAAAGTCTGTGAAAAAGTGAATTAAATGCTGAGAATGTTTGGTTAAAAGGATGGTTAGAAGAAAAAGGGAACATTGTCAGTTGCTGAAGGCTTTCTATAGATTTCAAACTCCAATGAACTAGTGCAAGATTTCTTAATCAATAGATCTAAAAAGGGTAGACGACCTTCATTTTCTTGTTCATAGGTAAATTTAATGCACTCATGAATGGAATTAAGGTGTTTTAAAAAATCTTGTAGGTCATTTTCGGAACCAGTAAAAATAGTGAAAACATCGTCCACGTACTTAAATTAAGTGCTCAAAAACCACTTTGTGGAAGTCCATCCAAGGAATGGGATTTAAATTAAAAAAACAATAAAAGGCAAATTCTAATGGAATCCAAACGCCTTCAAGAATGGCGGGGAATATTTAAGTGAAATCAGTGACTACATAACACAAAAAGGACCAATAATTTATTTAGATGAGACGTGGTTTGATCCCATGACACCCCAACCATTGGATGGAACAATAATTCTAAGCTGTGTGACACGCGCCATCAAACCGCGGAAAAAAGAATAACAATTTTACATGCTGGATCTAAGAACCGGTTTGTGCCGAATGTTTTGTTTCTTTCAACCAGAAAGATTGGAGACTCTTGTGTTGACTATCACGACGACACAATGGCGGAGCTATTTGAAGATTGGCTAAGGACTAAATTATTTCCTAATATTCCGTCAAATAGAGTTATTGTTATGGCTACCGCGAGGTATCATAGTAGACAATTAAAAATGCACCTTGTTCAAACGATCCAAAAGCCAAAATTCAAGACTATATTATTTATCATAATGATATATATTTTCATTAAAACTACACAAAAAAGGAGTTATTGGAAGTGATTAAAAGTTTGTCTATTATAAAACAATATTATTGCGATACACTTGCGGAAAGCATGGGTCACGCAGTATTGCGGTTACCACCTAATAATTAGTGTATATTCAACCCCATTGGACAAATATGGCACCCACTTAAAGCAAAAATTCGTCGTAATATATATCACCTACACGTAATTCTAGTGTAACAACTTTAATTGATAGTAAGCCGAAAAAAATTTCTCAAATTAACCGTGAAAATTGTATAAAACATGTAAAGGAAACATAAAAAAGCTATGTCTATCTTAAAAATGCAATGGTATTAATCTAGATGACAGTATCGGTAGTGAAATGGATTAGTTTTTTAGTCGATTTCTAATATTTCTGAATATACTTTAAGTGCCTTCCGTCATAAGAACGAAACCTTTGTTACTGGTGTCATAATACAGGGAAAATTAGTTGGAACTCGGTTTTAATTTATTTATTTATTTATTTAAGCATTTCTGTCTAACAGGAAATCCATTTATAAGACAATAATGTACAAATATAAGTGAAAAATACAAATTAGTGAATAGGTAACAATATTTAACACATTGTGTTAGTTCATAGTTATAATAATTTGTATAATACAAATTCAAATCACAAATTATATAAAAATAAGTTTTTTAAGTTGATACGAAAGTGACATACGCAAGACGAAATGACATATGAAAAATATCGAGGTTGGCAACAATATTGTTGTACTGGGCACACATTTTATATAGGGTTCTCTTAGCATTAGATTATTTGATGCTAATGGCAGGTAGAATAAGGTCCTGGATCTTGTAGCAATAGGAGGAGCACGGAAAAATAAACAACTCCGCAGATGATCGGAGTCTACCAAACCCCTAACTAGTTAAAATAAAAATAATAAACAGACATAATTTCGCCTTTGGGCAAGTGACGGAAATCCAAATCTACCAAGCAACAATGTATGATCGATACCACGAGCAGGGTAAGTACCATCCGTTTTAAAAGCGAGATATTTCAAAAACCTTCTCTGAACGCCTTCAATAGCGTTAATGTATTCTTGATAGAAAGGGCTCCATATTAAGGATGCGCATTCCAGCTTGGACTGTACATACGAATGATACAATACTCTGAGTGACTGGATATTTTCGAAAGGCTTGCACGTTCGAATCACAAATCCCAGCGTCGCTATGGATGCTTTTCTTGTTTTTTGAACATGTGTATTGAAAGAGAGTCGCGGATCAAAGTACACGCCAAGGTCTCTAAAGCTCTCAACTCGTTCCAAGACTGACGACATTATACTATACTGAAATAGAATGGGATTCTTTTTCAAAGAGAAAGTCATGATTTTGCATTTGTCGACGTTAAGGGGGAGCATGTTATTCGTGCACCATTGATTCAGGCTGCCAAGGTCTTTCTGGAGCTTCAAGCAGTCCTCCAGAGAGTGGATGGTTGAGAAAAGATTAAGGTCATCAGCGAAGAGAAGGACGTTGCTGTTAAATATCTCAGTTATGTCATTAATAAACAACGAAAATAGCAGGGGGGCTAGGTTGCTACCATGCGGAGCTCCACTGGTAGCCTCGAAAGATAAGGATCTATGTCCTCTATGCTCAACATAAAACTGGCGGTTTGAAAGATATGAGGAGATAAAATTGCATAGTTTTTGATCGAATCCAAAAGCAGCCAGCTTCCTCAAGAGTATCGAGTGATCAAGTCGATCAAAGGCCTTTGAGTAGCCGGTGTTTACTGTCAACTTGCGGTTGGGAATTTAAAGCGTTACTGGTATATTGCATAAAACAAGCTAGGTTAGTAACAGCACTTCTTGCAGAAAAAATCCGTGCTGTATTGGTGTAAGTACGCACCTTACCTCTGAAAAGATTCTTTCATACATCGCCATTTCAAAGACCTTTGCGTACACACTAACTAGACATATGGGTCTGTAGTTGTCGACCAAATCCACCCTGCCCTTTTTAAATATTGGACAGATTTTCGCGGTTTTCCGGCAGTCCGGAAATTGATCATTTTTTAGGCATAAATTGAGGATATAAGAGATAGGCTGAAGCAGGACAAACCTGCAGTCACGTGCCAAAAAGCCTGGCACGTTGTCGGGACCCTGAGTCATTTTTGGCTTGAGTTTGCAAAATGCTTTCAAAATATCAGAGTCGGAGAGCGATTTTATAGATAGATGTACGTTGTTAGAATAGATGGGCGGTTGAAAAGGGACATCCATCTTTGGTGAGTATACACTTTTGAAAAAGGACGCAAATGCGTCCACAACCCCCCGAGACCCACTGCATTCAACACCGTTCAGGTAGACGAGGTTTGGAATGCTTTGTTGGCTCCGTCTGGACCGAGAAAAATACCAAAACTGGGAAGGGCTGAGCCAATGCTCGCCTCGCAACGGGCAGTGTAATCGCCATAATCAGCATCAATATCTCGTTTTATTTTAGCTCTAAGAGTACGAAACTGATTTAGTAAGAATTTAATCGAATCAGCCTTTACTTGATGGAGATCCATAACTAAGAACCACTTAAATAAGCAAAGATTTCCACTAACTTCATTTAAACATGACACGTGTTTCGACGGTAACGTCTTTTTCAAATGTGAATAGTTACACTAAAATATGCTAAAATTATATAGTTCCGCTGTTGCAGGTAAATTACAAAAAATAATCTTGACCCAGGCGCCTTATGAATAGCAAAGGAAACAATTTAACAATTTCTAGGAAAGGTTCAATAATGGAGAAAACCCATAATCAGTTTGTTCGTTAAGTAATATATTCAATTTTTTATATTTATTGATTTCCATAATTTCTAACAGATTTAATTTTTTACCTTTATTTTCAATATGTAAAACGTTGAATTCATTATTAAAAATGTGGTTTTCATTAATTAAATGACAAGCATAGTTTGAAGTATCCTTGCCATTAATGAAACAAGACTGGTGTTCTTTAATTCTCTTTTCAAAAGGTCTACCAGTTTGACCAATATATACTTTGAAACAGGAACCACAATTTAATTTATAGACACCATTTTTCTTACTTTTAGGTGTAGGGGATTTGTTATTTTTAATGAACTTACTAATTTTATTGTTGGTTTTAAAGGCAATTTTGGCATTCATATTTTTATTTTTTATATACTGTGATATTTTTTGTGTTAACTTTCCTGTGTGTGTTAAAATTTGATAATTGTTAAGTTCATTATTATTAATTTTTGGGTACACCAATTCTAAAGCTTTTTTGGTATCGTAATTTTTAATTAAATTATCAACAATGTTAGCCTTATAACCATTATTCACAGCAATTTGGTTGATTATATTAATCTCTTTATTGTAATTATCTTCAGACAAAGGAATGTTATTTAGTCTATTTATAAAACTATTAAATGCTGCCATTTTTTGATTGTAGGGATGGTTAGATGAGTTGTGAATAATTATATCCGTATAAGATAGTTTGCGGTAGATGTCAAAGGTATGTTTATTGTTTACATTTGAAATTTTGAGGTCTAAAAAATTAATAGAGTGTTCCTGTTCCAATTCTACTGTAAATTTAATATTGGGATGTAATGTGTTAATAAATTTTAAGAAAATGTCTAATTGTCTTGACGTCCCATTAAAACAAACTAAAATGTCATCCACATATCGATACCAATATAAGCAATATTTGCTAAGATGGTGTTCATGTATTGATTTTTCCAAATTATCCATAAAGATTTCAGCTAAAATAGGACTAAGTGGAATACCCATTATTAAACCTTCGATACAAGTGTAAATCTTATCGTTAAATTCAAAATAATTTTGATCTAAACATAATGACAAGCAATTTAAAATATCCTGTTTTATTATGTGATTAATATGGTTCTTATCTAACATAATTTTAATTAATTCTAACACATCAATCGGAGGTACACTAGGTAGTAAGTTCATTAAAAATAACAAATCCCCTACACATTAAATTACTACATTAAAAATAACAAATCCCCTACACCTAAAAGTAAGAAAAATGGTGTCTATAAATTAAATTGTGGTTCGTGTTCCAAAGTATATACTGGTCAAACTGGTAGACCTTTTGAAAAGAGAATTAAAGAACACCAGTCTTGTTTCATTAATGGAAAGGATACTTCTAACTATGCTTGTCATTTAATTCATGAAAACCACCTTTTCAATAATGATTTCAATGTTTTACATATTGAAAATAAAGGTAAAAAATTAAATCTGTTAGAAATTTTGGAAATCAATAAATATAAAAAATTGAATATATTACTTAAGGAACAAACTGATTTTATGTTTTCTCCGTTATTGAACCTTTCCTAGAAATTGTTAAATTGTTTCCTTTGCTATTCATAAGGCGCCTGGGTCAAGATTATTTTTTGTAATTTACCTGCAACAGCGGAACTATATAATTTTAGCATATTTTAGTGTAACTATTCACATTTGAAAAAAACGTTACCGTCGAAACACGTGTCATGTTTAAATAAAGTTAGTGGAAATCTTTAAGCGGTTTACTTATTTAAGTGGTTCACTGATTTAGTAGTTCTGTAGAATTGGATTTTTTAAGTTTTTTACGAATTCGTGCCTAAGATTTAATGGTTTTTATGGTAGCGGAGCTATACCAAACTGGATACTCTCTACTATGGTTAGTAGTTTGGGGAACACATTTATCAAGAATCGAATACAATGTTTGGTGAAAATAGTTGCAGGCGCCCTCAGGCGCAGCATAATCTTCCAGAGGAGACCAGTCAGCACCCGACAATAGATTATATAATTTATGAAAGTTAGCTTTGCGATAGTTGTAACATGTTTGTGTGTTTTTGGCTTTAATAGGTGTCAATTTTTTTATTGATATGTTTAAGTCTACGCCGAGCGCAGGATGATGGCCGTCCTCCGGAACAAAAGGCATCGAATTTCGCGCAGCCTGACATGGAACATTCGCGAAGAGTAAGTCGAGAGTTCGACCATTGAGATTAAGGACATAATTATATTGGACTAGATTATAGAAGTTAGCAAAGTCTAGAGCGATCTGAACCTTAGCATTATTAAAACTGTTTTCCACATTGAAATTTTGTAGGTTGAAATCCCCCATAATTACTAGATTACTATCCGAAAAAAGAGGAAATGTCTCGAGGGAATCAAAAAAAGACTGGTATTCATATGCCGCGAGAGTGGGGGGAATATATATAACTAGCACATATTATAGTGATTTAAATTTAGCAACAATCTTACTGCCAACTGTATCAACCATAGGGTTTTGATCTTGGATGCCTGATACGTTAATTTCCCGAAATTTGCGATAGCTTCGGAAAACCATGTAGTAGTCGTCAAATAATTCCGCCTTTAGAACATCTTCGTGGAGCCATGATTCAGTTATTGCTACAATCTGGTACTCATGTAAACTTGCTGATGTGAAGAATCCGTGGGTTTTTGTGTTGAGTTCTCTTGCGTTTTGATAGTAACATATTGTGTTGTTGCTGGAGGTAGATGATGATTTTATGTTCATGTCAGACAGGTTTATGCGTTTAAATTATGTGATACGATTTTGGGAACACCACGAATATATTTTATGCGCAAGTTATGCTCTCCGCCCGTCCCTATTTGAAGCTCGGTTTTTAGAGCTTTATACTGCTTTACTTGGGTGGGGGTTCTGTCATTGTTGAATGATAGATTAGAGAAATCCTGATTTTGTCTAATTGCCCTCGAGTGCCGAATTATCTTCGACACATCAGATGGAGAAGATATAATAACTTTAATGGGGCGGACACTGTTAGGTATGGCTTTCCCCACTCGAAAAATTTTCAAAGTTGAAACATCCAGGTCTGGAACCGCAGAGTGTATTATTTCTCCTATAATATGCTTGTCGGAGGATCGCTGTTCTTCCCCTGCAATGGTGAATTTAGTTTCCGATAATCCGAAAACCATCAGGTTAGACTGGCGAGATTGACGGTCACTCAGTTCGGAGATATAATCAAGCCTTTCAGGCGATTGATTGAAATCATTCTTGGCAATGAAATCATTAATTTGCATTTTTAACGCCAACACTTCAGACTGGAGCTCTTCATTTATCTTCCTTTGATTTTCATACCTCGCCTGAAAATCGGTGATCCTCTGTTCCATGGACAATCGCTTCATCATAACATCCTTCAATGTAGGATCATCGTTATTCGGCGGGGGCAAGCCTACGGGGGAATCAACGATACCCGCGATACACCCTTGGCAAAACCATCTGCACCCCTGTGTGGATTTAGGTTCCTTGTTATAGTAATTCAAAACGGCAATTGGCATCTCAATACACACGGCATGAAACCAGTGCGCGCACTTCTGACATCGAATACCATAAGAGCCTTTCTTAACTATCGAATGACATGGTTCGCAAATGTCTGACATTGTAGATTTAGTAAGTGCCAAAAATATTTGGAGTATATAGTCTAATTCGCCCGGACTATAACAAAATGCACTGTCCGGCAATTCACGGGCCGACAAAAAAAATCCGGTTAAAGTTCACGAGAGCCGGAGATGATATCGATATCGCAAATATCAACGTTTTTATCGACCATTGTGTTTGGTGTAAACAATGTGTTGTTTACAGCAGAACCTGTGTTCGCAAAAGTATCTTTCTCGTTTTAAAGTCATTAAATAACGATTATCACACTAGACGGGAAGCACACAGAAGCAAAGCACCACCGATAACACACCGTACGAAGAAACAACAATTTTTGATGCCTTGAAACAGTCAAAAACATCGAAAAAGTCAGGAGCTAATCCTGCACGCGTGTATCTATCTATACAATATTATAAATACATTAATAAACAATTAATTTGTTTACATTAAACCAAGAAATTTTAAAATATTTAGACAAAAATGTATAGATATGCGAATCTTTATGTTTACATTAAGTGCATCAAATTGTAAAATATTTTAATTCCTTAGGTCATGCGATTGTCAATACTTATTATATAATTATTATCATTCGCAGGTTATTTGTCATATTTCTTTTTTTCTTTAAATATTTTCAATTATACAATTATAATATTACACGAAAACTCTCTCTCAAGGTCAATATAATGAGGAGGTTAATTTTTTTTGGAAGGTATTGGATCTTCCATTTTTTTCCATTACTACTTTTATATAGGCTTTTATCGTGGGAAAGAAAGCACAACTGTAACAATGAATTATATTCTTTATAGTTTAAATCTAATATTTTTCAATTCTTTTTCGATTTTTGTTATGAAAACCGACACAAATAAAACAATAAAAAATTTAAGGTTATAAAAACTGAAAATCCCTAAAATGCTGCGACGTTGCCACTGTTTTTCACCACTTAGCTAAGAATTTTATAATTTAAACTGGTAGAATCCATTCTACAAAGGTTAGGAATCCCTGAATTATGTAAGCCCTGCGTCTTCTCTCCCTAAATGGAAGTCTGTGGAAACGGACCTTAATTAGGCCGACTTTTACGATATAAAATTAATCCTCACCTGATGAGATTTAGCCCATTGGTCAATTATGTGGTTTGAACAATAGGTAGTACAGGCGCACTTTGGGAGCTATTTATCGAAGGATGTAAAAAAGGATCGCCTCGACTATGTGGTCTTCTCACATGGTTGTATTAACTTAACAAGTGTACCCGAGATAGTTTTCCCCTTAATATAATCGAATCGGTCATTTCGAAAACAACGTAAGTCACAAACTGCAAATTTTTCAGGAGACATGAAAAATATCATATTTCAATAATTCAGTATTTTGAGGCAATACTATATTTATATGCGTATTGTAGATTATAAATGCGTATTTTTGGAAGACAAAGAGGGGTTAAAGGTCGCTTACTTTTTTTGCTATTGAGTTTTTAATTTATGGGACTTATGTTGTTTTTTTTATGGCTGTAGCACACACACACTAAAGGGAGACCCTATGGCGCTCGAAGAGCGGTGTGTGTGCGAAGATGTTGATTGACACGGCTCTTGAATATTTGTAAATTGTAATTAGTGGGAAACAGATGTCCTGGGAGTGAGTTCCACAGTGATGCAGTGCGCCAGACAAAGGAGTTCTTGTAAACCGATGTTCTAGGTGTTTCCAGTTGTACGACGAACTGGTGCGCTCTTGCCGTCTGTCGTGATTGTCTGATAGGAGCTGCCAGGGGTGGGATGAGGCGGACCAAATCCTGGGAACATCTGCCGTGAAAGTATCTGTAAAACAGATATATCTCGGCTACATGTCTGCGGTGTTCCAGACTATCTAGATTCCGGATCAACTCCGGGACGCCGACGAGACGCACAGCTCTCTTCTGAATGGAATCCAGCAGCTTTAGGGTGTGCTTTGGTGCGGCACCCCAGATATGTGAGCAATATTCTAAGCACGGTCTTATTTGCGCTTTGTAGAGCAAGAACAACTGCTGCGGTGTATAGAGTTTTTTGTTGCGAAATAGCGCACCAAGCTTCTGGGAGGCTGATTTTGCGATGTTAGCAACATGGTCATGCCAGGACATATTGCTGTTGACCGAGATACCCAGCAGTCCGATTGACGAGGATGAAGGAATGGTCGACCCTGCCATAATGATGTCAGGGCCCGCTGTATTGGCCCTCTTGGTAAACGTGGCTGCTTGGGTCTTTGCTGCATTGAACTGGACCAAATTTCGGTCGCCCCAAGTTTGAACTTTCTCCAGGTCCTGATTAATTGCTGTAATCTGCTCCTGTCTGCGGTGATGAGTCTCAGTCGCTGGTAAGGGTTTTTCTGATCTAAAGTGGGAGACAAGGGTACTGTCATATGCAAAACTGTAAACAGGATTATTTGTTTCGGTCAGTAGGTGATTAATATAGATGAGGAACAGAGTTGGTGAAGGTATTGCGCCCTGAGGCACGCCCGCGTTGATGGTGAATGTGTCCGAGATTTGTCCATCGACTGCAACGTGCAGAGATCGGCTCTTAAGGAAACTGGTAAGCCAGCTGCAGAGAGAGGCTGGCAGTCCGAAGGACGGTAGTTTGCTGAGCAGTCCGTCATGCCAAACTCTGTCGAATGCCTTTGAAATATCCAACGCAATTGCTCGAGACTCTCCGTAGTTCTCAATTGCCCTACTCCATATATGAGTGACATAGGCCAATATATCTCCTGTCGATCTCTCTTTGCGAAAGCCGTATTGATTATCGCTGATTATTTTGTTGTTCTCGAGGTACTTGAGTAGTTGCTGATTGACTACACGTTCCATGACTTTGGAGATTATTGAAAGCAAGGCAATTGGACGATAGTTTGAGGGCGTGGTTTTCTTGCCTTTTTTTGGAACAGGTTGCACTCGAGCGACTTTCCAAGAAGATGGGTAAATCCCTTTTCCTTAAGACAGAGAAAAAAGCCTGGAAAAAACGGGTGTTAGTTCGTTGGCGCAGTTCTTTAACACGATGGCAGGTATTCCGTCCGGTCCTGATTTCGAAATGAACCATGATTTTTAATGTTTCTAATAAAACTGTCTTTATTTTCAGCATTTGGAAAAGTACAGAAAGTAATCAAAATAAACAAAAACGTAGATATATATGACACTGGCACTTACTTTTTTTGCTATTGAGTTTTTAATTTATGGGACTTATGTTGTTTTCGAAATTAACCAACACAACCCGTTCACTTCGAAAACCACACAAGTAAAGGACATATTATGTTGTTTTCGAACAGACCATAAAATATATCGGCCTTGCATTTATGCTGTTAAATAGTAACGTGTGTTGTTTTCGCGCAAAATAATAGGTTTCAATTTAAAAAATATCATGGCAGCGAAATCTCACTTTAGCCCAAATATGAACTTTCGAAATGACCGATTCAATTGTTATTGTTATCTTGTATCGTATTTAGTTGTAATATTTATTTTATCTTTATCAATGCATTTTATTTAAATTAAATTAGGTTTTTGACCAGTTGTCTGATAACTTTTTTAATAGGCTCTATAGTAATCCCACTAAGACTATTTAAGCAAATCGTCTGGAAAGTATGATTTTTATTGTTTTGATGTATATATGTAATTTTATAGATTTTTCTATTTATGTAATAGTTTAATCAAATTGTTTCATTTTTGTTGTAGGTAAGAACATATACGTTACATAGTGCGATCAAAACCAAATGTTTGGGTAAGTAAACATGCTTCTAATTTCCTCGGCAAAATTAAATATGTTGCTTATCAAGATTTAGTCACTGCAAGTAGGCACTAGATACTCTGAGCAAAAATTTCATTTTTTAGCTGTTAAGCGTGTATTTTGTTGATAATTTCGGCAATTTTATTTGTAACCACGTAATCACTGCCAATTTCAAATCATTTTCAATTGTATAATAAAGGTTTTTACTTTAGCACCAAGCGGCGTTTCCTATAAAAACAAGAAAAATATGATCCTTTGAAAGCACCGTATAGCAAAATCAAAAAATAATACCGGCGTTTTCCCAGCAGCGCCATATTTTCAAATACGTGGCAAATACAATTGAGTTTAAATATGATTTAAAGCCGACTTATATACATCCGTAGGCAAGGAAATATTAACTTAGCATTCAGGATAATGTATCATTCTAAAGTTCTTGCTGACGTTGCGGTGTTAATAATCTCGCCCTTCGCAATATGTCAGCTGGCTTTTGTCAATTTATAAAATTTAATAAAGGCAGCTAAATGTCGGATATGTATATTAGGTGAGACAAGGAAGCAGGTGGTTTGTTATATATATAACGCAAAAATTAATTTGAATAGGAAACTATGACAAGATTTTTTTTTTCAATTAACTTATCAACATACTGTATTGAGGAGTATTTATCACGTTCTTTGATTACTTAGAAATAAATTTCTTTACACAAATTTTACCGTTCTCTGAGTTTGAAAACATTTCAGACATAAAGTTCAAACCGTGTTTAAGCTTTGACATAACTGTATTACTGTCATGCCTGGAATCAAAAAGTAATGAACAAAATTTCCTTTTTTTTCTAAACCAGTTGATAAAAAGCTATTTTTAGATTATTCGCCACTTAATTACTGCCCATATTATAACGAAACCAACCAAAAATTAGCTCATACTCAAGCGTTTTTTAACTCAACATTTCACTTATTCATTTCCCCCTCCTTCTATTAAATTATTGCCCCGATTGATATTCCTTCACCATTTTGTCATATATTTTTGTTGTTTTGAGGTGAAGGGATTTCTGTAGATCTCGAGTAAAATAAGGACCGTATAAAATGATCTGGAGAAAGTTCTAACTTGGGGCGACAGGAATTTGGTCCAGTTCAATGCAGCAAAAACAAAACATTATGACATGATCGACCATTCATTCATTCTTGTCAAACGGACTACTGGGTGTCTCGGTCAACAGCAATATGTCTTGGCATGACCACGTAGCTAAATCACAAAATCAGCCTCGCAGACGCTTGATGCGTTAGTTCGCAACAAAAAACTGTATACACCACAGCAGCTGTTCTTGCTCTATAAAGCACAGATAAGACTGTGCTTAGAATATTTCTCACACATCTGGGAAGGCGCATCTAAGCACACCCTAATGCTGCTGTATTCCATTCAGAAGAGAGCTGTGTGTCTCGTCTGCGACCCGGAGACGACCCTGGATATGGATAGTCTGGAACACCGAAGATATGATACGATGCAAATACGGGTGAAGATAACAACGAAAACAACTTACAATATGTCATTATTTCACCTTATCTTGTGTCACTACCTAACGGTAGAAATGATTTGTGACTAGTTGCCATCACAAATGGTTTCAAAACATGAGTGTGAGTCATATCTACGATGACATCATGCTCGTGGGAGAACAAATTGTTGATGAAACATAGATTGGATCTTCGGAATTCAAATTTAAGTTATATATTATCCAAATTGACACACATGTGCCTGGAAGTGGGCTAATTTAGCCTAGTAGCCTCGATTATAACTTCCACGAGGTGGGCAACACTGCAGTATGCATTAGTCATGTAAAAACTAAATTAGAAGCATATTTTTGATGTTAGATTGGGTAAACTAATTACTAATTCAAACTACTTAAATTCTTATTTTTTGTAGCCAGTGTATTTAATTAAATAGAGGTTTCACACGTTGACAAGAGAATATTGTTGGGCTGATGTATTTATGGAAGAAGAAATATCCGTTATAGCCTTCTTTCGGTACCTACAACCAAAAAGTGATGCTGTTAAATTTGTGACGGACAGTGTTGGGGTCTTGTGGTAAGTTTTCTTGAAATACCCTCTCGGTGATCTTCTAATTAATCTGGTTTGACTCTCAGACCACACTTTGTTATTGCCTTTAGCGTTTATTTGATTTGGTGCCTAAGCCAAGTTCTTTTACTGGGATTTGTCACTGTTTTTGACAGGTGAGTTGCTTTTGTTTTTCTTATGAATGTCTCCATTTTGAGCTAATTCAATTTCACGTGGATAGCTGCTAATTCCTTTTTAATTTTCATTGCTGAGGCTTTGTCTTGTCCATCTTTGGAGGTCGTAAGCTGATTTCGGCGTCATTTTATAACTTTTTTTTGGGTATGTTGTAAATATTTTATTTATTTGCTCTCTCTGTGAATATTTTTCTTTGAATTTTAAGAGATATCTTGAATATGTTGATGTTTCACAGGGTATCTCCGAACCTAATATTAACCCCAAACTGATATGGTTAGGTCAATGATGACCGAGGGCAATATGAAGCATGCAATTTATCCACGAGTAAGCACTACTAGATCTGGCTCATAAACGTATTCCTCCACCATTAACTGCTCCTCCGAGCATTGCACTAACGTTGAGTTTCAGTAGTTCAGTTTATGTTTATCGTTTGAGCTATATAGGCGTCGCGTCGCGGGTCAATTATGACCCGTACGTACGTTAATAATAGTGAAAAGTAGTTTCCATAAATTGCCGGAATATTTTATTGAGTATGATCTGAAACAAATGGTAATGAGCTAGAATATCTAATCACCCGAGAGTACCCTAGACTGGAGGAGCCAATGTTTTCCCAATGTGCTGGTTCAGGAGTAAAAAAATGGACAACTGACGATTGAGTGGCATTGAGGTAGATCCCGAAAATGTATTTGAGAATAGTGATGACGATATTAGTGTTATTAATGAAATTACCAAGTCTTAAAGGTAATGCTGCTGCAAAAAAAAAACAGTTTCGCCTTTAGATGCATGGTCTCGACTTTGCATAGCACATCTTCTTGAAGTGATAATACCGCACACTAATGCAAAACTTGCACAACTTCAACCAAATTATGGAGGTAACGCATTTTATACAAAGCATATAGAAAAATGGAGCTAAAATCATTTTAGGATTATTCATAGGGACGCAAGTTTCTTGTCGGATACCGACTGTACAGGACAAAATGTCGTTCATCTCACCATGTTCTTGAGGCGTTTTCTCTTCCTATTCGTTTACACTGCAAAAAATGTAAATGCTAATAATCCTAAAAAACTGTCTATGCCAACACTAAAGGTCTTAGAATAGGTAACTCAAATCATGCATACCAACAGGAACGGTACTCAGGATAATTGGATGGAACTACTAGATGAGCTTAGAAGGAAAGGGCTGACGTATGTAGGAACAGTAAGAAAAAATAAGGAAGAAGTGTTTCTACAGTTTTTTGCCAATCAAAATCGTGACTTAAATTCTTCTTTATTTGGTTTCACTCGAGAATATGGGTGAATGATGTCACACATAAAAATGAAATTATCAAATTCTAAAATTTAACAAAAAGTTAAGTGGACTCTGTATCAAAAATGTGTCGTATTTTCTTGTAACCCAAGAACAAGAAGATGATCCCTTGCTATTTTAAGCATAGCTCGCATGAGTAGTCGAATCTTATTTTAAATTTCAAAATTGTAGCGAAGAACATTTCTAATAAAATTAGGAGTACCTTTGATTGAAGATCACATGAAAATACACTCCGTAAATCCGCATGTTTCACAGCAAATAGGACAACGAATAAAACGTACTCTAAATAATTAAGAAATCAATGAGAAATACCACCAAAGAAAGCGTAGCCGCTGCAATGAAAACCCTTCCACAATTGATTGAAAACACTTAACCTTCTATCCAACGTGAAAAAACACTTTGCAAGCAACACTTACCTAAACATACTGTTTCTTGCAATGAAGGCTTAAGAAGATACTGTTACATATATTTTCCCAATGTTACTCCTCTGGCAGAATTTTGATATAAGGTTGAAATGCTTTTTATTTCCTACGAGTTATAGGCTTAGGTTTTTTATTAGATTTAAGTCATATTATTTTTTTTTGCTTCGAGATGTTTGGCGATTATTTTGGTGATAGCTTATAGAGATGTGACAGAAGGCTAACAGGTCTATAATTACCAAGGTCTGTTAGATCACCTTTTTGTGTAGCAGATCATTACAGCATTTTTCGTCCAGTCTGTGATCGCTACCGGTATGGAATCTTTGGAGCGTTGTAAGATCAGTTACAAATTGTTTTTTGTCTGTTATTATGTAGTCGATTTAATTTTTTTGTTTTCCCATCTGGGCTCGTCCATGTATACCTACGGTGTTCCTTTTTCTGGAAAAAGCTGTTCATGAGGTACAAATTTTATTGGAGAAGAAAATTAATCAACATATCTCCTCTTTCGTTTCGTTCTCCTAGCCAAAGTTGCCCAATACAGTCTCCGATATTTCTTGTTTCTTCCCAACTTTTGCGTTGAAGTCGCCAATTATGAATGTGTAGTGACATTTGGTTTCTTGAAATGCTCTCATAATATCTTCGTAAAACTCCTCAACCTCTTCATCTTTATAGTCGGTTGTTGGGGCATAAACCTGGATGATCTTTAATTGGTGTCTTTGATTCAGTCGAATTTTTACATAAGCAATCCGAGGGGATATGCTTTTGATAGTTACGATGTTCTTGGCATGTTTTTTATGTATTAGGAAACCAGTGCCTCTATCAGATTTATCGGGGTAGCCTGAGTGGTAAAAGATATGTCCAGACTTGAGTGTCATCATCGATTTCGCATGTCCCAATTAATATGATTGTGTTAATTGCTCTTCTATTTCTAAAAGTTCCTCTTCTGATGCCAACGTTCTGGAGTTGTATGTTGCAATTCTAAAAGTTCTTATTTTACTTTTCAAACTCGTAAAGGGTTTGGAGGTCGAATTTTTGTCTCCCCCAGAATCCTTGAGACAGACCGACTTAAGGTCGGTGCGAGATTCTGGGCAATTTGTCCTACTCGCCTGGAGTGAATTTATCTTTAAATGTAACGTCATTTTGAGGGTATTTTAGCGGATAAAATGCCACGCTTGCTAGGCGGGTTGGCAAGTTGGAAATTTCAGCCGCCCAATCTGGGTCAGGCGCTGTTTGCAGCCGCCCACTGGGTCAGACGCTGCTCCTAGTTTTGGTCCGCCCCGGGTATTTGATTTCCCCGTCACCACCCATATCTGGGAGGCATTCCCCTATCCGCCACCTGGGGAGGTGGCCGATGGGGAACTAGCAACCCCATACGGGCATCTAGATGATGTAACTACAAATTGGTATAATCTCGATTTTAGCATATTGGCGTAGGTCTGTACATATGCCCCCCTTTCAAAAAATCTGTTACCTTATTTATTAACTTTACCAATGGATTTAAAACTGAGTTTTTTAGACTAAATTTGTATTTCTTAATTTGCTAATTAAAGTGTTATAAAATGGGTATGGTAAACTTTAATGATGGCCTAAGCGAGAGTCATAATTATTATGTGCCCGTGCGTGTGCTAAATTATAAAAAGATAACTTAAACCTACCGCTGCTTAAGGAAACACATAGTTTCTTAGAAGAAAATTCTATGATTTTCATAGCACCCATAAGTATATTCATACACAATTTTAGGAAAAAGTTGAAAGCAATTATCTATTGGGTAATAAAACTGAAAGAGCATAAAAGAGACAAGAAAAATCGTTTAAAAGTGTTGCTTTGTCTTGCTAAAACTACTATTAACTATTAATAAAAATATTGTGCTCCTTAACTCAGTTATATTATGAGATGACGTTTTGCTTCTTTACATTGGAAGGCCCATAACTTTTATTGTGCGGATGCAGCACTAGAAATTTTACAAAATGAGCCATTTTCACAATTCCTAAACAGTAGACACTGTGGGCGATTGCATCCAAATATCTTTGGCCCCTGAAGCGGGACGTCATCATGATTTTTTTTCTATTTTATTATCATAAAGAAGTCTTTTCAATACGCAAAGTAATGTCGAAAAGAAGCTCTTTTCGACACTAGTTTTGTTGACTGGTTGCTATGATATTAACAAAATTGTTCAAAGTCAAGGCTCTCTACCAAAAATATCGACACCGTTTTGAATGGGATTCCTAATAATACAGACGTCAAAAGTGACAAGATGGCCGTCCAACTTTTGATCGCGACTTGAATTAATTAATGTTTTTCATTAAAAAAAACGTGCAAAATAGAAATAATAGTATAAAATACACGTTTTAAAAGACATTTAGCGCACTCGCACGTTAGGACATTCCCCGCAAGCGGGTCGTTTCCTAATTTCGTGCTCGTGCGATAAAATATGGTCTTTTAAAACTAGTATCTTAATATACTATTATAAGCATGTTGGTTAAGAGAAGTACTTAAAAAAGAGGTAATTTTCTTAGTCTCATTCATAACTCAGTACAACGCGATTATGGTCTCCGATCCAGTAGGCTCAACATTTATGCTTTTTATATCAGGGACAAGTATTCAAAATGGGTTTTTTATGTACAATCATGAAATTAAAGATTTACTGCCTAGGCTCAGAGCCTCTATTTGTGACGATAATTCTTAAAACCAGCAGAATTTTATGTTTAGGATTTTGTAGGAGAACCTGTTGCTATCTTAAAGTGGCTTCTCACGGCCTGTATTAGGACAGGCCGGACTCGGGTCGCGGACAAGCACAGGTAAAGCACGGATCGAGCTTGGCCGCGCGTGAGGTCTTCCCACGGCCTGCATGAGTCTGTTCTTCATGAGTTTGATTGAAGGTAGAGTTCAATTTAAAGATAATAAAAATATCGCGTAAAGGAAAAAGAGTTGCTGCCCCAGCTATTGATTTGTTTAGTGGCTCATATTTACTCAACAAGACAAAAAAGACCAAAAGGCGCTGGTGGATGTCACCATTAAATTAATAAAGGTCGATTAAGGTAAAGTTTTAATTACTAGATTTTGAGTAAAGTATGAGTAACAGAAGTGGCCCCTAACTACTTTTACAATTTTAAACGTGTACTTACCAGCAAAGACATAAGTCTAAACTTAAGAATGAAATACGCTAGATGCTATTATAAATAAATTAGAAGCATTTGAAATGTGGACTTATCGCCGAATCCTAAAGGTACCATGGGTTGATAGAGTTACGAATGAGGAGATCTTGAGAAGAATGGGAAAAGACAGAGAAATTTTCTTGCATATAAAAGAGCGAAAACGGCTTATTTTGGATATCTAATCAGAAACCCAAAATATCCACTTTTCCAATTGATTCTCGAAGGTAAAATAGAGGGCAAGCGTGGAGTGGGAAGGAAACAGATGTCCTGGCGTAGAAATTTGAGAGAATGGACGGGTCTCAGGACTATTGGGGTATTGGGGACCTTGTTCATACTGCAGTGGACAGGGGAGCGTACGGAAATGTGATCGCCAACATCCAATAGTAGTGGGAAGGCAGTTGACGAAGAAGAAGAATGAGTAATAAATACAACGTCACACTCTCACACCACAAGGGTGCATATAAAACTGTTGGAGGCAGCTAAATATTTAGCAGCACACTTGCTGTGAATCACAGATAACAACAGACGAACAGACGCCGACAGGTCGGCCCAGGCCGCGAATTTGAAGTTACCCGGATCGGACGCACCATCACGGATCTTTTCGGGCGATCTCGGACTGCACCCTTCCCACGGTGTGTTGGCCCGAGCTGGCGAGGCCCGGCCTACGATATCACGGGCCGTGGGAAGCCACCATTAAAAAGACATGCACTGAAGTACATCTAATGGTTATTACATTTTTGGATTCTACTTAAAATTCTAAGCATATTTAATATATGATGTTATACCTCTAAAGTTAGTAGTTTAACAGCTATAAACAGTTGAAAATCGGTACTTTGACTACTTTTCACCTTGGTAGCAAGAAGACCATTAGAGATGGAGTAAAATGAATTCCACATTCCTATCTTAACTTTTCAAGAGCTATCTGAAGGTGCTAACTGACGGTACCTACCGAGGTACCAGATTTGGTACCCATGGTACCACCCGCCAATTAATACCGTCAGATAACTCTTGAAAAGTTAAGCTAGGAATGTGAAATTAATTTTTCTCCATCTCTAATGGCCTTCTTGCTACCAAGGTGAAAAGTAGTTAAAGTACCGATTTTCAACTGTTTATAGCTGTGACACTACTAGCTCTAGAGGTGTAACATCATACATCAAATATGCTTAGAATTTTAAGCAGAATCGAAAAATTTAATAAAACATAGGGTATGTCATTTAAAAAAGTGTAACTTTCTTTGACCATCCTGTATATAAAAAAGTGATGATCAAAACAATTCTTAAAAAAATAAAGATCATTTTACTACGAATAACTTTTGTATTTAAATTTTTTTTCGAACTCCCGTAGTTTTCGAGTTAAGGTATAGGCCTTAAACGGGCCACCCTGTACAATATTTTGGTTACGATGCGATATTTATTAATTTATTCATTTACTTTTTAAATTTTCCTGAGTAATCATAATTTAAATTTTGTATATATTTTATTAAAAATTGAATTTAAAAGTGTCTTTTACCGAAAATCTAAACAAAATTTACTCCGAGTTTTCTAAATACGAGTATATCCACGTTTCTACATGCAAATTTATTGTAAACTCCCTCCTATCTTCATCTTCGGTTGCCCTAAATGGGAGCATTTTGCCGCGAGGTCGGTGATTGATACTTCTAATATTCGGAGTAAACAGGATTATGAGCGGTGCGGTGTTGCCCATTAAGTATTCATCCTCTGGCCGAGCGCTGGAATCCCGTTTTAATATTTAATGCGTTATAGAGCACAGCGCTTACATTAACGGCGCCCCGGAAAAATACCGCCTCCAAAAGCCATTTTCCGGGATAAAGGGTAATCTGTTCCTTGCTGGTGATTTACCTTGACTTCAATTATTTTTGAATATCGGCACATGTTTTTTTATGGTTTTTAGCTTTCTATTGACTTAGGCGAGATTCCTTCTCTCTTATATTAAATTTTATTGACATCGCGAAGTTTAAATCCTTACATTTTTTTACATGGAGAACTTGAATGTAGCTACATATTATCCATGAACTACTTAATTATGGTATCAAATTGATAACCTAGGGGTAGGAATGTGTATATTTATAGAATGTTAAGAATCACCGCTAAGATGATTTTCATGGGATGCCAACTGATAGAGCGAATTTCGTGAATTAAGTGAAAACGGACGTTAAAACAAGGTATTAAATAATACCACCTATGCTTTGAGCATGGTGTCATGAATTTCTCATCAGCAAACTAATTCTATAAAACTCCTAATCTGATATCTCTGACTTCTTGTTACCTTTCCTTATCTGCTCCGAAAGTTGGCTATCATGATTGCCAGAATTTGGAGCAGCCTTGTAGCTATTTGAAGAAAGAAGGATTTCCAAACCAGAGGATCTCTTCTTCTATTTTCGTTTGTCTCCCAACTTTATTTTGAGCGATATTTTGTAAAGGTCGATACTTACATTGATTTTCCATAATATGGAGAAAACAGTCCAGTTTTCTTCTCTTCGTGATCCACATAATTCTAATCGAGAACTCGTTCTTGTTTAAACACTGGTCATTAGTTATATGGTTGGCTCATGAAATTTTAAGGATTCGCCCATAAATTCCAAAACTAAGTAGAGTAAAATAACCATGACGATGACGTGATTAGGGGACGTCCATTAATTACGTGAGGTGGTTTAAAAAAAAATTATTTGAACTTATAGGAAGACAGTCGTCATTAGACGTATCTACATCCTCCTCGTGCAGCCACTCAAGCCTATCGTTCACGACGCACAGGAGCTCCTCAGCTCGACGGGTGACTATACGCTTTGGTCGAACCCTGACCACAGGTTCTCGTGGAGTTGCATGCAGCGCCGATCTATGTTTCTGCAGCTTTACACGCGAAGCAAAGTAGATGCCGCACGTCTGGCAGCATCTGTTATAGATAGTTTGATCATTCGCCAAACGAGATGGGCAGTAGTAATCGTACAGCATCTAGGAATAGCCTGCATGATTTGGATACACCGTGAGGCATTGCCGAAGCAGGAATGGTGCAAACAACTCCTCATCGTGTTCGCCAGGCTCTGGCACCGTCGGTGCCGCCAACATTTCGCCTGCTTTCTGGAAGTTCTCCCGTTCTAAGGTGAAGTCAATAGTTTTGCCGCTGTCATTTAAGTGCGATCCATAAGAGTCGTGAGGAAGAATTAGGCCTGCCAGTTCTCGGCTCAAAGGAGCCATTCGTCGTTCTACTTTGGTAAAGGCACTTCTCCCTGGGGCATTGGTCATTAAGAATATACCATCTAAATCGTTTTCTTTAAAGTGATTTATAGCGTGTGCGATCACTTTAGGGTAGCGCGGATTTTCATCCGGCCCGCCATCGCAAGAAATAATAACAATAGGTTTTACTTTGCCTTGACTGTCCTTCATATGTGCTTTAAAAGTATCACAAGACAAAAGTCTTTTGAAATCATCAGCATGAGATGTCGCCGTAGACGAAGAGTGCTTGGCACTGCGGATAGCGATGTATGTCTGCCCACTGTAAGTAACAGCTTCACGGCGCCCCATCTCGTTCGGTTTTATTTCACAGATAGCGTACACACTTGGAATTAATTTATGTTGAGAAGCAATCACGAAGTCGTGATCCGGCCGAGAAACTTTATATTCTACGTGCATGAGCAATGGTGCCTGTTTGTTTACTGCTGTTAGTCCAATGGGGACACGTGCTATATCATCCTGAGACAAATAAATAACTTTATCTGGACCGAGAACTGAAGCGACTGTCTCCAGAGACTTTATTGAAGACACACAGAAATGCTGGTCTAGGTGTGCCTTATGATGATCGGCTTCTCTGAGTTTTACGGGAACAATTACAACGTGCCTCTTCGCCTCGGCACTGTTACTTTTCTTGGGGAGTAGGCGAATATATGTTCCACTTCTAGATATATTGAATCCAAGTTCTAGGAGCTTTGCATGTAGATCAGATAGGGTGTGGCAGGTGCGAACAACTTCACACCGTGGGCGTTCTTCGGTAGAAGCACCGAACATAGTTATGTCTACGATGGCCTTAAGAAGATCTGATTGTTGCTCCTCCAAGCGCGGACGTCCAGGGGCAGATCGAAATTTCAAGGATTTTGCTGCTTCCGGATTCTGAGAGCAAAATTCTTGCAGTTTAGTTTTTTGAGATTCCCTACTGTTTTTTGAATAAGCAGTCTGCATTTGTTTCTTTTTAAGCATTTTTTCACATTGATCAATTTCACGTCGTAGCTCTATTACCATTTTATGTTCCGTGCCGTCAGCAATTAAAGAATTTCTGCGACGCTCTGTAAGATCAAGTTTCGTACGAAGCTAAGAGGGCATTTTTCGTTTGCTAGGACCTAAAAATTGAACATGTTATTGAAAAACTGGAAAATTAAGAGACAGAGGTACTTTTGATGAGAAAATGTTGCATACATAGCTGCCCCAACCAGTCACCTTATATTAAACGTTGATATAGAAATATATCGAGAAACAAATGATACTTACTTGAAGAACCCTCTTCATTACCATCATCTATGGGCTCAAAATCAGCTGGCGCCGATGTTAAAGAAGAATGATCTACAGTAGTGGGCGCAGAGGTACTAGTCTGATTTACGTTTACACTACTTGGGGAAGAACGTTTCCCCTGTAATCTAAATTCGTAAAATGATAGTCATGAATCATTATAAATTTGATTTGTCATTTATTTAGTTTGTTTTGTGTGTAAACGTATAACTAGAATCAAGTTTCAACATACAACTTTATACAGCTCTCCGGAATACATTAAAAATTGGTTTTCAAATTATCGTACAAAAATGCTACACTGAGTGAGGGTGGTACTACAGGCGGGCCCTTCACAACGAGCTTTTAGAGTTCTTGCATATAAAAGTAATGCAGATAATACACAAAGAAAAAGCCTAGATTACAGAATAAAGTAAAGGGCTGGTAATATAAGATAGTATGTTTAAAATGTAAAGTTTTCTTATTTGTTTTTTACACTAAAATATTATTTAAACCATTTATAATAATAATTTTTTTATTTAGTATATTAAACAGTGTTTTTAACAAGTGGCGTGGCCACTCGTGCCTGCGGCACGCGCGAGGCCCTTCGGGCCTCGTTTGTGTGACCTTCGGTCACACATTATTGCCACGCTCCTATCCGTACCGTGGCCTATAATTAGAAAGCCCTTATAATTAGAGTTACCAGTCGCTAGTCTAATTTTACCGTAATAAATTTCTATTTGGTTGCCATGGTAACCGACCTGTGAACGTCAATTGTTAATTGTTTCTTAATCTTTACCTAAATACCAAATATCAAATCTCTAAGTCGTACGATTGACGAATTATGTCGATTTTTTACTTTTTTGGTTACCATAGCAACCAATTTTTTAGTAACAAATTAGGCTTCGCAAACAATCCTAAGTACCATACTATATCTTTTATTAGTGATATACATATTATTAATTGGTTGCCATGGTAACCGACTTATCAACATCAATCGTTATTTTTTTTTATCTTTACCTAAATACCAAATATCAAATCTCTAAGTCATACGATTGACGAATTATGACGATTTTTTACTTTTCTGGTTACCATAGCAACCAATTTTTTAGCATCAAATTAGGCTTCATAAACAATCTTAAGTACCATACTATATATTTTATTAGTGATATACATATTATTAATTGGTTGCCATGGTAACCGACTTGTCAACGTCAATCGTTATTTCTTTTAATCTTATCCTAAGTACCATATATCAAATCTCTAAGTCGTACGATTGACGAATTATGTCGATTTTTTACTTTTTTTGGTTACCAAAGCAACCAATTATTTTTTTTTTCAAATTAGGCTTCATAAACAATCCTTAGTACCATACTATATATTTTATTAGTGATATACATATTATTAATTGGTTGCCATGGTAACCGACTTGTCAACGTCAATCGTTATTTTTTTTTAATCTTTACCAAAATACCAAATATCAAATCTCTAAGTCGTACGATTGACGAATTATGACGATTTTTTACTTTTTTTGGTTGCCATAGCAACCAATTTTTTAGTATCAAATTAGGCTTCATAAACAATCCTAAGTACCATACTATATCTTTTATTAGTGATTTACATAATATTAATTGGTTGCTATGGTAACCATTTTGTCAACAAAAATGCTAACATACTTTCACCTCTACTTATAAATTGACACCGAAAAAAGGAAAAGTTGGTCCTTGTTTACACGAACAAAAATGCCAAAAAATGGTAACTTGTCCTGTTTTCACACCCTGTATATTAGCAGATCGTAACCAAAATCAATAGGCTTCGACGGTTTGTGGACCTCTACCTCTATGCCACATTTCAAGTCGCTATCTTCAAAATTGCGACCTGTAAATGCCAAAAAACGGTAACTTGTCCTGTTTTCACACCCTGTATATTAACCGATTGTAACCAAACTCAACAGGCTTCGAGGATTTTTGGACCTCTACCTCAATGCAAAATTTCAAGTCGCTAGCTTCAAAATTGCGACCTGTAAATGCTAAAAAACGGTAACTTGTCCTGTTTTCACACCCTGTATATTAAACGATCGTAACCAAAATCAATAGGCTTCGATGGTTTGTGGACTTCTAACTTTATGCCAAATTTCAAGTCGCTATCTTCAAAATTGCGACCTCTAATGGCCAAAAAACGGTAACTTGTCCTGTTTTCACACCCTGTATAACAATTAGTACAAAAGAGCAAAGGAAAAAAAATACGTGTCTTACCGAATACTTTCATTTGACATAAAAAAAGAATATTATCCTTGTTTACACGGACAAAAATTGCAAAAAACGGTGACTTGTCCTGTTTTCACACCCTGTATATTAACCGATCGTAACCAAAATCAATAGGTTCCGAGGGATTCTGGACCTCTACCACTATGCCGAATTTCAAGTCGCTATCTTCAAAATTGCGACCTGTAAATGCCAAAAAACGGTAATTGTCCTGTTTGCACACCCTGTATAACAATTAGAGCAAAAGAGCAAAGGAACAAAAATACGTGTCTTACCGAATACTTTCATTTGACATGAAAAAAAGGCAAAGTTGGTCCTTGTTTACATGGACAAAAATGCCAAAAAACGCCAAAAAACGGTAATTTGTCCTGTTTTCACACCCTGTATATTAACCGATCGTAACCAAAATCAATAGGTTCCGAGGGTTTGTGGACCTCTACCTCTATGCCAAATTTCAAGTCGCTATCTTCAAAATTGCGACCTGTAATCGATCCCATCACATACACACATACATACATACATACACACATACATACACACATACAGACAAAAAATCAAAATTTTTTTTTTCGATTACAAATCGATTGGTATAAGTTTCTGAGCGATCCGACGTACCGTTACGAAGTTTTTCTCCCGATTGGTCTCGCCCTATAGAAAGCCCTATATTATAGATAAGGGCTTTCTAACAAGTGGCGTGGCCACTCGTGCCTGCGGCACGCGCGAGGCCCTTCGGGCCTCGTTTGTGTGACCTTCGGTCACACATTATTGCCACGCTCGTATCCGTACCGTGGCCTATAATTAGAAAGCCCTTATAATTAGAATTACCAAGCGCTAGTCTAATTTTACCATGATAATTTTCTAATTAGTTGCCATGGTAACCGACTTGTCAACGTCAAATGTTAATTTTTTTCTTTATCTAAATACCAAATATCAATTCTCTAAGTCGTACGATTGAGGAATTATGATGATTTTTTACCTTTTTTTGGTTACCATAGCAACCAATTTTTTAGTATAAAATTATGCTTCATAAAGAATCCTAAGTACCATACTATATCTTTTATTAGTGATATACATATTATTAATTGGTTGCCATGGTAACCGACTTGTCAACGTCAATCGCTAATTTTTTTAATCTTTACCTAAATATCAAATCTCTAAGTCGTACGATTGACGAATTAAGACGATTTTTTACTTTTT
>MU191395.1:0-23640 GCA_016904865.1 Pissodes strobi
TAAGTGTTTCTTTTTATCAGAATCTTGATAATTAGACCAGATTTTTTGGTATAATCGCCGTCTACAATAAAATTGCTATACAAATGAGTCAGTATTTTGCGCTACTCTGTATCCATGAGAAAATACTATTTTCCTTATCTCCCGTCAATGGCTTTTGGTATATAATGGAGAAATACTTGTAAAATAATTGCTAATTTCAACTGATCAAAATGTGATAATCACAACGATACGCCCTCTTTACGAAAATAATACGTTTTCTCTCCGCGCAGTAGGACAACTGATCACTTGTGGTTCGGGCGCATAAACATAACTTTGTTTGCATGTCGCCGCGTTGCCATTTTTTTTGAACAGTGAATGATACCAGCGTTGCCAGACTTGTACCTTAGTACCATAATTGATAATATTTACATTAATTTGGTAAGTTACGACTCTTGTTTCGGTGCCGTACGGAACAAGACCTGTTAAAGATTTCACAGGTAAATTGAGATCTGCGAGCTTCTAAACTCTCGAATTTCCGGTATTTAAGCATATTTAGCTAGTTTACTAATTGTTACTTCTGTACTCCTGATACAGAGTAGCAATTAGGGTCGTTGCACCACCGAATTTTTTTTAGCATTTCCGGGGCGGAACCCGGAACCAACCTTGAAATGATGTCTTGCGAGACTGACGACGACGTCTCAGTCATATCTATATATGGACTCAGATTCAGGGAATACCCTAAATGAGTCCCGTATACAATTTTATATGGCAAAACTGAGAAAACACCCTAAATGCGGCTTGTGTATTGGAAGTATACCGCTTCTAACGAGCGCAAATACAGGTTCAAAACTCGACTTCAAGAGGGCAGTTGACACGATCAAAACCCACCTAACAAGAGACCATAAGGCCGTTTTCAAAAGGCCGGCTACGGTGCAGCCCAGAATCGATTGTGGACTCAAAAAACCCGCAATCAAAGACAATGCCAAACTTACAGGCTCTGATACGTCCCCAAATACTAAAAAACAAAAGTTAGGGAACGCGACGCCAAGCGAGCCACCTAAAGAAACAGAACAAAAAAGGGACATACAAAACACTATCACAGATAAAGTGCCTAGCGACAACGATTCGGCCGTGCTTGTGCAGTTCGAATCTGCGCACCTTCAAACAGAGGAGCCCGATAAGGTACCTTTCAAGACGCCCTACAAGACGATTGCCTTTAAGAAAGGGATTCGTACGGTACTTCTAGATGTAGGGGGTGAACCTGTACCCACCAGAAACAGATTCGAGGCTTTAACAGACTCGGAACCGGACGATAACGATGACAGAAGTAGCGTAACTTCTTCGCAAGCCTCCACCGCATGTAAAGTGCACAAAAAGACAAAGAACAACCCTGTAAAGCCCCCAAAACTACACCGAAAGCCCCTCAAAAGAAGAAACCGTCCCAACCCCCGCCTATCGTGATCAAAGGCGGTGCACAGGACCACAAGGTAATTAGACAGACCTTACACGATATGCATGTAGTAGATTACAACTTAAAGTACACTAAAAATTCGGTGATTATCTACTGCACGCAGAATAAGGAATGGGCGAACTTAAAACGATTATTCGAACGCGAAAGCATTGAGTTTCACTCCTATGCGGAAGCAAATCAGAAAACTCATGCGTTTGTATTAAGAGGGCTAGACGGTGGCTTCAAGACGGAAGAAATTCGCAACTTACTCGCCGAAGAACACGGCCTTACAGTCAAAGCAGCGTACGAAATCAAAAACACTCGTGTTCCACTGTATCTAGTAGTGCTAGATGCTACAATCACTTTACGCAAACTAAACCAGGATTGTAGGCTCCTTTCCCACGTGCGCATTTCATGGGAAAATCGTCGAGCTACGAAAACAGTCATGCAGTGCAAGAGATGCCAAGGGCACGGGCACTCAATGACGTACTGTCAAAGGAAATGGGCTTGCTCTAAGTGTGCAGGTCCACATCAAATCACTGAGTGCACTAGCAGCATTGTGAAATGTGCAAACTGCTACGGCGAACACAGGGCCATAAGTGTATTATGCCCTGTGTATCTTTTTAAGATACAACCAACACAGCCTGCCAACCCCCAGACAAAGCAGGAATACAGGCCTGCACCTCCCCCCAGCAACCCTGCGTGGCAAGGGAACAAAGAATCCGGTACGACAGAAGAAGCTGCAAGGCAATTCCAACAGCAATTTCCGGCCCTCCGAAAAAGAGGACAGACCCAACAAAGCGCTCCTAAAAATACACAGGTTAGTCTTAATCAGGGTCAAGTCGATGCTAATGAAAACGTCAATATTAATCCTCAAATAAAGCCTCAAACATTAGATACAAATCACATTATAAATAACATGAATAATTTGCAAAGTGCCGTAAACCGTATAAACAGCCTCGTTAATTTCAATGAATTGTTGCGAGCGTTAAATGATTATGCAAACTTATTAGAGTCCTGCCAAGGGAACAAATTTGAAGTCTTACAGTCCTCAATGAGGTTCTTTACTGAGGACTTCAATGGCTATAACATATAGTTTACACAATGTCCATTAACGTTCTTTGTTGGAATTGTAATGGCATTCGCTCCAAACTCGGAGAATTTAAAAATTTCATTTATAATAATCCCAACTTTCATATAACATTTTTACTTGAAACTAACATTGATGCTGGTTTCAAGTTGAAATTTTACGATAGACAAGTCCTGCGATTTGATAGGCCCGTTCGACGCGGAGGAGGTGTGGCCTGTCTGATTCGCAGGTCAGTCCGTTATAAGCAGGTCCTGGGCCTGAGGACCGTCATTGAGCACGTAGCTCTCGAGCTTGACGGTGTCCTGCGGATAGTCGGAGCATATTCACCTCCGGGTCTCCGCCTCCAGGAAGAAGATGTTCTTGCTCTGCTGCCTGCTGGCAGGAAGACGCTCCTGTTGGGGGATATCAACGCAAAGCACGCAAATTGGCGTGGTTTTACCAACAGGAGTGGACGCTTGCTACATAGGTTAGTAGAACAAAACATTGACTTAGTCTATCATCAAACTCCCAATCCCACACACTATCCTGGTAACCGATTCAATCCATCGTTCCTGGATATTGCTATTACTCGAGGAATAACTAACGCTTCAGAGCTCCTAGAGCTGAATGAGCTCAACTCGGACCATCTCCCAATCAAGATTAGCCTACGCTCTAGGCTTCAAGTAGTGCAGGAAACCATCCTGTCCTATAGGAATCTTGATTGGAGGGAGTTCCGAGTGAGGCTTAGCCAAGCAACAGTTATTCCAAGACAAATAGACTCTATCCCAGAACTTGAGAGCGAGGTGCAAGCTTTAGTCACAAACATCCAGCGCGTCAGAGACGCAATTTGCCCTATTGTCATTAAACGTCCGTTTACTGACACACTTCCAAATCACATAACAACCCTCATCACATCCCGTAACCGTATTCGGCGTAGGTGGCAACGAGCAAGGGTCGCCATAGACCGAGAACAGTTTATAGCAATGACCGGGGAGATAAAGGCACTCATTGCAGCCTACAGGAATGAGAAATGGATGGAATATGTCAATTCCATAAACCGTCATGATGGCTCGCTATGGAAGCTCGCCAGGCGCGTTCGCGGAGGCCCCGCCGATTTTCCTGGAATTCTGCATCAAGGTGATGTAATAACGGATAACGTCGGGAAAGCGGAGGCCTTCGCTGACTACCTGGAGGACATCTTTAGCGAGACACCAAACACGACTTCATTTCACGACACTGTAGATGCTGCAGTGGAAAACTTCATCTCCACAAAGTATCCTATCGCCCCGGAAGTGCTAAGTAAACTCTTAATAACTCCACTGGACATCAAGAGAGTTCTTGCCCGTCATCCACTTTATGCACATTATAAATGCTATTTTACGCCTCCAACACTTTCCGCTACCCTGGAAGAAAGCGGTGATAATACTGTTTTCTAAACCGGGCAAAGATGCGAGGCTCACAGCCTCATATCGCCCAATTTCCTTGCTCGACACATTGGGCAAAGTAACTGAGAAGCTCGTAATGTCGTTGAAAATCTGAGGATTTTGCCCCATGAACAGTTCGGCTTTCGCCGCGGCCACAGCACCACTATGCTCGCGGCGAAAGTCGCGCAAGACACGTTCAATGGCTTCAATGAAAGCAAGGCAACGGCATTGTTACTTCTCGATATAGAGAAAGCATTCGACAGGGTATGCCACAATGGGCTTATATACAAGCTTTTTGCTACTCATGGAATGCCACTACATATAGCATCCCTCATTGCGTCGTACCTTGCGAATCGCTCATTCTCAGTTCGTGTTCACAGCAATTTATCAGGTCCAAGGCGCATCAAGGCCGGTGTGCCCCAAGGAACAGTACTATCGCCGCAAATATTGAGTCATTTTATAGCTGACTTTCCATCACACCCCTCAACTTCCTTTGCCCTGTACGCTGATGACACTGTGATCTATTCACAATCGTCAGACGTACAGGTTGCAAAACAAAATCTCACTCAACATCTTAACCTTCTAGCTCCCTATTATAGGGACTGGAAAATTTCCTTAAATGCGGCAAAGACAGAGCTAGGTATTTTGACACGCAAACGTAATGTTGACTTAGCGCCAATAGTAGTTGGCAACACGGCGATCACGCCGAAAGCCCCAGTCAAATACCTAGGGATAGTCTTTGACCGCAAACTCCTCTTCTCCAAGCACGTCGCGGCTATAAGGGCTAAAAACATCGCAACGCAAAAGACTCTAAATCCACTCATTCGGACCAGATCTTACATGAGCCCGACTAACAAACTCACGATTTACAAGACAGTCATCAGACCGACTCTTCTCTACGGGGCGCCTGTCTGGTGCTCGGTAGCAAAGACTCACCTAAAGCACATACAAACAATACAAAACAGATACCTGCGGGCGGCTTTCTCCCTGACACTATGGGACAGAGTGCGGGGGCTTTGCAATAAATGGACTAAAAATATCCACTCTTAGATACGCGGATGATACGTTACTGATTGCGAACTCAGCTGAAGAACTGGAGGAACTAGAAAGACGACTTGAAGCCAAATCAAACGAATATGGATTAAATATTTAACTATGGTAAATCGAGGGTGATGATAGTCGACCGGGCTCATGAAGCAATCCTGAGACTCTCTCATATCGCTGGCTGTGAGGTTGTAGATCAGTTTATCTACTTGAAATCCCCCCTGCAATCGTCTGGTAACTGTGAACCGGAGATACGTCGTCGAATCCAGCTGGGTCGATCAGCGATGGGTCAACTGACTAGAATATGGAAAGACGAATACATATCCTTGACGGCAAAAAAGATGTTATCTGTTTTTTTTTGGTACGCCTCTGAGACATGGGTGGTACGAGCCTCCGACAGACGTCGCATCGATGCCTTCGAGATGTGGTGCTGGCGGAGGCTATTAAGGGTTCCATGGACCGCACACCGAACAAATGTGTATTGAACGAAATCAGACCAGCCATCCGTTTGAGCGCCTTGACATCAGCAAGAATATTAATTTTTTTTGGCCACATATCTCGACATAACAACATAGAACGACTCATTGTTCAGGGTAAACCGATGGGGAAACGCCGACGAGGACGCTCACCTACAAGATGGATGGACCTTATTAGAAGGACGGCCGGAATGTCCCTTGAGACGGCAACAAGAAAAACAAATGATCGAGGGAGATGGAAGATGGCTGTGAAAAAGGTCCTGGAGAGGAACGATTGAGAATTCGGATGACTGTGCTCACTACACGTCGCCAACGACGTTGGACTTAGAAGAAGAGATAGAAGATTTATAATACTGATAAGAGGGTATGGAATTCAATTATATCATCTTAGACAAATAGAACTTAATTTCGGATATTTCAAATTTCGTTCAGTTTATTTTAATAATGCGTTATACCGGTTACCATGTCAGCGTTCCCTTAAAGGCAGTACGGATTAAAGTGCTAAAAAATTAAATGCTCCCCTAAAGCTAACCATTTAGTCCAATCAATGTTAGGTACGCCTCTTCTTTATGCAAGGTATCCCAGAATTATTTAATGAAGCACATATTTGTCTAAGTAAAGCGCATTCATCTAAAGTATATTCAAATAATGCATAGGGTGGATCAAGCCAAAATTTTGCTTTGTTTTATATTTGGATAAATTAGATAAAAACCATGATTTTAGGCAATAAATTAATTTTATCCTTCTTATAGTGCATCTCCTATCGGAGGTTTGCTATCATCACAGCAATCCGGACCAATCCCTTAGGTTCCTTAGCCAGGACACAGGGCGCCTGCCAATGTCCCGCCTTCCACTAATCTTTCCTTGAACTATCAGTTGTAGAAGTGTGTATTTCTGTCCTCTCATTTTTATGGTGTTAACTATTTCGCACTCCTTCTGCATCCGGTTCAGCACTTCGGCATTATTAATTCTATCGGTCTAGGGAATCCGCCACATTCTACGGTAGCATCACATTTCAAAGGCCTGCAGTTTGTCCATGTGGTTTTTTTTGAGGATCCAAGCCTCAACTCCATATAAAAGAGCCGAAAAAACGTAACAACGAAGCATCCTCATCCTAAGTGTCATGTTTATATCCCGATTCCTAAATAAATTTTTTGTCTTTATAAATGTTGTTCTGGCTATCCTATCCTTGTTCTTATCTCTCTTGTTTGATCACCTGTTTGTTGTACCCAAGTTCCTAAATATTTATATGTCGGCACATTCTCTATCGTGGTGTTTGCCACCGTCATGTTCACATGGTTCAGATTCTGTGGGAACTTTGTAACTATCATCAACTTGGTTTTCTTAAAGTTAATTTTTAGTCCGTATTCATTACCTCGCTCATTTAATTTTTCCAAAAGGTGCTTCGTGTCTTCAAGAATGCTCGTTAACAAAACGGTGTCATCAGCATATAGCGATAGGATGCAACCTTGTCTCACACCACGACGAATCTCCATTTCTTCAGTTGCTTAGTTTTCTACCATTGTATTAGCTTTTTGGCCCCAATATAGATTACTAATTATTCTAACATCATCAATGTTTCTACTGACGAGCAGCCGATGTAATTTGTCATATTTCACTTACTTCTTTCACTTACTGACTATATAGTCAAAGGCCTTCTCGAAATCGATATAACACGCATACGCCTCTTGGTTTATATCAAGACAGCGCTGGAAAAGAACGTTAATCCCGGAAAGCGCCTCTCTTGTTCCAAGTCCTTCGCGGAATCCAAATTGTGTGTCGCTTATGTCTTCATCGAGTCTTCTGTAAATTTTTTTGTGGATGATCTTCAAGAACAACTTCAAAGTGTGGCCCATAAGTGCGATGGTTCGGTAATTTGAGCATTCTCTTGGATCAAAGAGTTTGATAAGTTCTATGGGTATCTGATCAGGGCCATTATCCTTTTATGCATGTGAAAGCTGTCAAATTTCCTTTCTTGTACTTCTATTTCCTCAAATTGCACTACTAGGTATTCTTCTTTTGCTTTCTTAATTTTTCCCTGTATTGTTTTATGTAGTGTTTTGTTTTCATCTTTATTGCCTTTACTCTTTCTTCTCTCTTCCATAAGATCTAGAATTTCTGATATTATCCAGGGCTTTTTCTTGGTTCTCTTTCTAGTTATTGTTTCTAACCATGTTTGAATTTGCTTCCACTCTTCCTCCACACTGACTTCATTCGATGTGTTAATGTCCCTCATATATTCGTTGGTCTCTTTCTTAACTGTGTCATGGATTTCACGATTCTTAAAGAATTTTGGGTCTATGTAGTTGTTGAGACGTTTTGTAACATTTTCCATCTTTATATTAAGTTTAGCTATAATTGGGGTGTGGTCGGAGTTAATGTTAGTTCCTAGGGAACGTTTTTGCAGCTTTGACTGTGTTCTTGTAGCGGTTGTTAATGAGGATGTAGTCTGTTTGGTTTCTAAGCGTATTTCCTGGGTTATCCGCAGGGGATTTCTAGGTATACCATCTACGATTTGGTAGTTTGAAGAATGTATTTGTTACCATGAGATCTCTAACTTGACAGAACTTTACCAGTCGATCCCCCCTATTATTCCTTTCTCCCAGGCCAAAACTCCTTGTATGTCTTTCGACCTTGACTATGCCTACTTTGACGTTGAAATCTTCCACAACTACTGTGATATTATTACTCTTTATGCTTCTAAAGATATCATCAAGTTCAGCATAAAAATCTTCAACTTCGTCGTCCTCCTTATCCGCTGTTGGTGCATATTACTGTATAATGTTCATATTTCCTGCATGTGTTTTAAGTTGAAGCATCATGACTCTGTCTAAGTAAGCTATAAAATTTAAAACGGAGGTTGCAAACCCTTTATTTAAAATCACTCCAACTCCATAGATATGCGTCGGGTCACGATTCCCAGAATAATAGAATGTGTCGTTACATCCGTCTTACTTCCTGGCCATGTCACATCACTAACTCCCAGAATATCTACATTTAGTCTCAACATTTCCTTTACAATGTTGTCCAGTTTTCCTGATGCAAACATACATCTTGCATTCTACGTTCCGATCTTCATACTGTTTACTGCTGATTTCATGAACCTGTTCGCCACTGTTCCCCCCGGAGATCCGATTGGGGAACTATTAACTCCGAAATATTTCGTTTTGAACATCTTCATGATTGCTGTGTATGACTGTACTAAGGATACCCTTCCAGTCTTTAATACAGTGATTTCCCCTTGACCATTTTTCTTTAATTCCGCATTTAGGTATGATTTCTCATCCCTAGGACAAGTGAGTGCCCTTCTATTACCTGCCCATACACCCGAAGCTGCTGGCCAGCAATATGCCATTGAAATTTCCAAAATTAATTTTGGAAATTTCAATTTTCGTTCAGTTTATTTAAAAATTAATCTATACTTGTTGGCATAGCAACGTTCTGTTCGGCGCCTGGTCAACATAAAGTGCTCAAAATTTGAAGATATCGAAATTAAAATTTTCCACAGTTGGCATTGCCTAAATTATTTAACTTAAAAAATTTAGCATTAAATAACTAACTCGGTGATACAGGGTGTCTCGAAACGATGAGACCTTACAATATCTCGGAAATGGTAAAATATAGTAAAGTAAATGGTATGCAACTAAAGAATACTCGATATACTTTCCATACAACAGTTTTAACCCAAACAAGTACAAGTGCTATTTCATGTAATGAGAGACGAGGTCGGGTAAATAATTAAGTAAAATTGGAAATAATTTATCAAAAGGTGATTTCTCAAGAGAAAACCCTGTATAAAAATTCTTTACATGCAACTTGATCACTTATTTGATCCCTTAAAATTTTTGAACGACATTTCAAAAAATTAAAACTTATTTTTTGACTCATAAATCGATGTATTTACATTTTCCTCAAAAGTCAATTTTCCCAAAATTTTCGAAACAGGGAAGCATTTAGATATTTACAGTACATGATTTGTTAATTAATGTCAACAAATATCCATCGGACTGTAGAAAGTACCGCGTTGCTGACTTGCTCTGATGTAATGCACTTTAAATTTTGAAGACAGTGGAACCTTCTATATCAACCGTTCCATTGACGTACCTATTTATATGCAATCTGACAAACTGTATAAACTATTGATAATCAAATGATAATACCAATCTGCACCGGTACGAAATGACATTTTGACCAAACAAGCCAATTTAGTGTAATATTCTGTCATAATGCTAGGGTCGAACAAAAACAAACAAAAATAATCTGTCAAACAGAAAATGACAACATCGCCTTGAGGCTGGATGTCACAGAGGTTGATGTGATGAAATTGCTCACTAAATTTTCCCATTGCTCACTATGGTCGTATTTGTAATAATAATCTATAGGCTCTAGGAAACGGGGCATTTTAATAATTTGCCCTCTAGCATTGCCTTTACTGCCCGCTATCAGTACTACAGAGGTGGCAATGCAACTTCTTTGGACATTTCAAATTTCGTTCAGTTTATTTAAATATTACTCTATAGTTGTTGCCATAACAACGTTCTGTGCGGCGTTGGTCAATATAAAGTGCTCAAAAATTGAATATATCGAATTCAAAATTTTCAACAGCTGATATTGTCCAAACTAATTAATCTACAAGGCAGACCCTAAAAAACTCGATGCTACAGGGTGTCCCAAGGTCATTTCGCTACACAATCTCTTGGAAATGGTAGAAGATAGAAACATATTTATTTAAGTAAATGGACGCATCTATAATTTACTGTCAGCCCAGTAGCAATGTTGCCATTTTGTCACCACTGCTGCCTGTTCCAAGTGATGTAACTCAACAGCATCCCCGACCCCCCAACTAACCCACCACGTTGGCTAACATTATTTTAACAAAACTTTTGAAAATTGTTGAAACGTAACCGTGCAGATAATTAGGCAACGCGTGCCGTACAATATTCACTTTCTTCGGCGTTACGCCACTGACAGTGCGGTGATAGGGAAAGTAAATCGCCGAACGGGTACCGTCGCGAGTTCCGAATACCAGTCTTAACATCAGCTGTAAGTACCTACCGTATTTTTCTATCGCGTACTATTTGACCCTGACTTCAAAAAACTAACCCAACGTTCAGTTTCGATGCGTTTCCGGATTTTTGACATTTCCTTGCTTCCGGTGTAATTTACGAAAGTGAAATCATTTAGTGTAAACACGTAATCGAAGTAAATTGTTTCAGACTGTGTAGTTGTTGATTACCAAATCTGATGGGTAAGTTTGCACAGCCTTCATTAATTCGTATATCGTCTAAAACTGCTTAAAATATTAGCGCGTTGAATTCACTGGTTGACGATGTATCCTTTTCTTATTTAATGACAATGACAAAGACGGTATCAAACCGGTGAATTAAAGAAAGCGCCTAATGACTTAGGGGAAAGTATTTTTAAGGTGTGTTCCCATTTCCAATATCTGCGGAAAGTAAAAAATTTGCGTGTTATAGGCATCTCCGAATTTTGGGAAAAGTTCCACAATAAAGTTCATGAAGTCTGTAATAATATGCATACTCCACGCGGTTTACAAACAATCTAAAATATAAGAATGGCAACATTGCTTGGGGGCTAACAGTACAATTCATGACTGGAGGGGTTTTTGTGTACACACCACGAACATTTGCGGTCACAATTCTTACCAGTAAAGGCGATACGACGAAAATTTATCGACATTCCATTCTACGCTTTTTCTATCAGTTTTTAACATTTAGGTCTAAAGAGAATTCTGCAAGCTTGCAGTTATGAAAGTGTTACGCAATCTATTGCTCACCGAGTCATTTCCTAGAAAACGCATTCTAATTTATTTGGCTTATATAGGAAACGGTACTTGATCTCTCACGATTTGCGTTACCGTCGTGGTATTCCTTTTATTACTTCCACATCATCTAGGCATAGGCAGAGGTTCGGAACGCATCCTTTTATAATCGCTGGGATTGGGGTCCACATTTAAAAAAGAGGAGGAAGAAGAAGAGTCGTCCATTTAATGGAACATTCGCTTATTTGAAGAGTATAATTATTCCCGTCCAGTTCAGCTCTATGGTAAAGCATAGCCTCTTGTGCAGTGTTGCCTTTTATGACGTAACTTTTAGCCCAAAAGGGGATATAGCATTCAATGATAACATTTTATTAAATATAAATTAATTTAGGGCATTTCAAATTTTGTTCCGTTTATTGAAATATTGTTATATAGTGGTTGCCATGGCAAAGTTCTATTACGGCTATAATGGATATAAAGTGCTTAACAATTGAATAGGCTAAATTCATAATTTTCAACGGCTGATGGTAACGCAAGCTGTTTAATTCAAGATGATGCCCTTCATTTGTACAGGGTGTCCCAGAGTGATTTGCCAAAGAATGTCTCGGAAATGGTGTAGAAGATAGGGAATATATTTCTTTAAGTAAACCGGATTCAGCCAAAATATTCTCAAGTGCGTCAAAACAGTGAGCAGGTTCATATTTGTGATTTATTTTACTTTATAGTAGATTTATAATACTGTTAAGAGGGTATATAATTCAATGATATCATTTTAGAAAATATAATTTAATTTTGGATATTTCAAATTTCGTTCAGTTTATTTTAATAATGCTTTATACCGGTTACCATGCCAACGTTCACTTAAAAGCAGTACGGATTAAAGTGCTCAAAAATCGCATGGTGCCACAAAATCTTCAGCAGCTGATCTTATTTAACCATTTAATCCAATCAATATTAGATACTCTTATTCTTTATACAAAGTGTCCCAGAATTATTTAATTAAACAAAAAATTGGAAATGGTATAAAAGATAAACACATATTTGTCTAGGTAAAGCATATTCAACTAAAGTATAATCAAATGCATATGGTGGGTCAAGTTAAGACTTCTTCTTATTTGTAACAACCGAATTCGGCTAATAAAGTTACTGTAGCACATCCCTACTCGCCCTAGCACATTCCTACATTTTAGTGTATTTGTGTATTAGTAGTTGCCTAACTTGTCTATAACGTAGGGTCCCTGGCCTTTGATCCAATTTCATTTATTTCTTTAGATCTGGCAACACTGATTATTTGCCTCTTTCTCTTGGGCAATTAGTGGAGGAAGTTAGTTAGTTAGTAGTGATTTATTTTACTTTATTGTAGATTTATAATACTGTTAAGAGCCCATTTCCGATCTTAAATCTGTATCCAGTATTCGTGTTGTTCAGTAGCGTAGATAGAGGGTTCAGATCCAGGCAGAACCACACAGGTGATAAAGAGTCTCCTTGAAATATACCTCTGGATATCAAAATGTCTCTGTGCACCCTGAACGTATCCCAAACTTGTTTTGAAAATGCAAGGAAAAGGGATGCAGATAACATCAACGTGTATACTTTAAAGCGGTTATACTTATTTTGGGTACTTTAGACTATATAAGAGCTTGATCTTAGATTGTTGCTATACAGTTAGCCATAACGTTAACGTAGACGTGAATGTGCGCTTGCGTATCTGTTAATTTACACGTTCATGCAAGTTTGCGCTTGTGACATCATCTGTCTATTTCGCTATTTTACTTAAGGACTCGAGACAATGTTGCCACTGTTTGTTCACCTTCAAGGCATAACTTGCCTATTAACTGCCCCAAATAAAAAAAAATCATTTTAACATACAGTGCAGTATGGATCACACAAAAACTTGATCTTCGTTTGTCATTATAAACTTAACGTTTACGTTAACGTAGACGTAAAACTCAGAAAACCGAAAGTTCTTATAAAACAAGACACATTTGTGGTTATGATTCTTTCTGTTGTCAGTGCGTCACAGTTTTGCTTCGGTAATCGTCGGAACTAACTCGAGACCCTTCGGTTAAACGTCAGAATGGATGCGCCTGCGTATCCATTAATTTACAAATTTAGGCAGGTTTGCGTTTGTGGCATAAACTCTCTATTTTCAGATTTTAAGGGTCGACGCAATGTTGCCACTGTTTGCCAACCTTCAAGTCATTAACTTTTGGGAAGGGAAAATGGTTAAAACGATTATTTTAATGTAAAATTAGCTAACATATTGATCCTTAGAGAAGGAAAGAGAGGAGAGACGCGAGCAATGGCGAAAGTAAGACAGAATACCCATATTTCTTGCTATTTTTGTGCAAAGCAAGGCAATTGTTTCATGTTTTAAATGCTCATAAATGAATAAAAAACTATCACGTGATAAAAACCTAATGACGTCTGCTATTTTTTTTTTAAATTTTCATTAATATTCATACCGCCATGTTCACTCTGGCAATTACTTGTTTCATTTCTCCTTATCTAACGTGTTTATTACGTCATATATGACAGGTACCTTAAGCGGCGTTCGGTAATGTCACCTTTTTCAATTTGCATTGATCTTATAACAGGCAGGTGATTTGAGTTTGCCATTTAGAAATTCAGATCACGTGGCTGTCAAATTTTTATATCTTCTTTTTAGAGATGCGTCAACGTAGTAGGAATGTGCAGTTAGTAGGAATGTATACAAATTTACTCACTCGACTTAAATCGGCAAATCATTTGACGCGAAATATCGCATTTCATAATAACAGATTGTCATTATTTAAATAAAATACCGCGAACGCGCTCGGTCGCGGAAAAAAATGCCTGCACATGGAACATTTCCCATTTAAATTGTCATACATATTGCTTCACAAAAACGTAATTGTGACGTAACAATATTAGTATTTTATTCGATAGTAATTGGCCTGTTTATTGGAGCGTAATCTTTTTATTGTTTTCATTCTCGAGCTGAAATTAATTCGATATCGATAGTGATTGCCATTAAAATTATCGTTAATTCTTCAAGTGAGAAGCATTTTTATCACTCAAATAAAATCAATCAATTATGAGGCTTTCTAGTGATGTTCAACTATCGATATAGTTATATTTAAATATCTTCAATTTTATGCCTATGTGTTAAATTTAACTGTTTAGTCATATTTACTACCCCAGAAAAATGCGTGTTGAACGCACCTAAAAGTCTAATTCGCCTAATATTTGCAAATAAATACTAGGAGCAGTTGGCTAGCGTCCTTGTCTTAAAGCTAATTGTTAGCGTAACCATGGCAACCGAAGGACGGAACCATAGTGATGCGCGTAAGAAGGCGGAAGAACAGCGGCGAATTGCTCCGGTTTTTTATTTATTAAGCGAAATGTTTGGATTAGCTTTAGTTGATTCGTTTTTGATTTCATCTAGATTTAGCTGAAATAAAAGAAAAAAAGATCGTTCTGTCCGCGTCACGTGGAAGCAAGCCAGACATTGCCGTGTATTTTTTTTTATTCATAATTAGCTCTATTAACAACGTACTCGTATACTGAAATAAGAAAATGAACAAATTCATATACAGGACTAAGGTTGTCCTTCCCTTTCGTCTGGGCTATTATGCGTGCTCTAGATATATAATCGAAAGTTAACTACTCTTCATTCATTTCGTCCAATTAAAATTATCTCGAATAGTCACACTGCTTTTGCTTCATTTATATGGTGGCGCTGTGAAAGCGAGATAGTACCACTAAATCTTCTACTTGTCATCTTCTCGGCGACAAGTAATTTTCTTAATCTTGCTGGGATTTAATTGCTCTGTTTGATCTACGTTTTCTAATTCTAAAAAGGGGCTATTTATCGATATTGTGTCGATTTCAGTCGACAACTGCCGTGGTTTATTCAAATTCGTCTTAATTAAAATGACGAAAAAGTAAAAGTAAAAGCGAGCAAACGTGTCGCGTGCCGGGCAGAAACAAAACATCTAATAACAAACATTTAAGTAATTAGAAATGTGGCGATGCGTAAAAAGTTTTAAAAATGTTCCGAGGAAGTAATGTAAACATATGATTTTAATGAAGTAATGTTATAAATTAATGAAATTGTCCGTTACATGTCGAGGAAGTCAGGAAACGGGTGAAAGTTCAGTGACGAATATATATATATATATATCATCTACTCTGGTTGGTTTAATGTGTATGTTTATTATGCTTTTTATCCGGTCTTGGACGAACGAAATGTCTTTACGCAATATTTATTTGTTAAGAATGTCTAAAGCAGCTTGTTCTCTTTTTCCCTTTTGGGCTGAAAGTTACGTCATAAAAGGCAACACTGCACAACGGGCTATGCTTTAACAAAAGGAATAATTGTACTCCTCAAATGTGCAAATTTTCAATCAGCGTTGCCAGACCAATGCCATCTACAAAAATTCTGAACATACTACTTCTTGCCATTTTCTAGCTTCAAAAGTCAGTTTCAGCAACTTTCGCAAGTTAATACCTACTTGATTTTAATATTATGGCATCCAGGTAATAAAGTAACTGTGATACATCCCTAGTCACTATAATAACACATTCCTACATTGTCCCAGCACTACCAAGCATCAAATAACAATTCTTTACTTCTTTTTGAATCTGGCAACACCGTTTCTACCCACGTGAGGTTCAATTTCCCTAGAAAAGAGTCTTATAGAATAATTAAAGCCAACAAAAAAACATTTATTAACGGAAAGAGCCTCCAAATTCTTCCACTACTACTTGCCCAGGCGAAAGAGGCAAATAATCAATGTTGCCAGATCTAAAGAAATAAATGAAATTGGATCAAAGGCCACGGACCGTACGTTATAGACAAGTTAGGCAACTAATAATACACAAATACACTAAAATGTAGGAATGTGTTAGAGCGAGTAGGGATGTGCTACAGTAACTTTATTAGCCGAATTGGGTTGTTACAAATAAAAAGAAGTCTTAACTTGACCCACTCTATGCATTTGATTATACTTTAGTTGAATGTGCTTTACTTAGACAAATATGTCTATCTTTTATACCTTTTCCGAGCTTTTGCTTAATTAAATCATTTTGGGACACTTTGCTTTATACAAAGAAGCGTACCTAACATTGCTTGGAGTAAATGGTTAAATAGCATCATGGTTTTAAGGAAGCATTCAGTTTGTGAGCACTTTAATCCGTACTGCTTTTAAGTGAACGTTGCCATGGTAACCGGTATAAAGCATTATTAAAATAAACTGACCGAAATTTGAAATATCCGAAATTAGGTCCTATTTTCTAAAATTATATAATTGAATTATATACCCTCTTAACATGGATGACCTAAAGCTCTTTGCAGAGAACCAGACTGGACTGCACTGTTTAATTAACACCGTAAAGACCTTTAGCGGAGACATAGACATGTCATTTGGACTTGACAAATACGCCATCATCAATATCAAGAGGGGCGCCGTAGAAATCCAAGAAGATCAATACCAGGATATCGAGAACTTACATCCCGAAGATGCGTACAAGTATTTAGGAATGCCTCAGAACCAACATATCGACCACATGCACCTGAAGAATCTGTTCTCCGAGAAGTACAAAAAGAGAGTACTTAAGGCTCTGAACACCAAACTTTCATCGAAGAACCAGATCACCGCTCTGAACACCTGGGCAGTGCCTGTCTTAACCTACACCTTTGGTATCCTTAAGTGGTCTCATGTGGACCTAAATGGACTGATGACCAAATTCCGATGTCTGCACACCAATGCATTGGTTAAGAGGCTATACCTTCGCCGAGCAAGCGGCGGTCGAGGTATGATGAACATCTACAACTTGCGCAGAACCCAGGATAAGAACATACGGTAACAATTGCTCAGATTCGAAGATGGTCTGATGAGAATAGCAGCCCAGGAGGATCGAGGATATACGCCACTGAACCTACAACATGGCAATCTCGAGTTCGACATAAGCTCAAGGCAGGAAGATCAAACCACCTGGATGAAACAAGCCTTATATGGTAAGTTTCCAAGAAGTCTAGAAGCGGACAACGTCGATAAGCCGACAAACTCGGCGCCGGTTACCTCTGCCCGGAAACCGAAGGATTCTTCATGGCCATTCAGGACAGAGTTATCAGGACTCGCAACTATGAAAAGCATTGTCTAAAGGCCGTTTTACATGGTGCAAGACAGTCCGCAATTCTCTTGCAGGAAGTCGTTGCAAGAGCAAGATGATAGTTGCAACGTTTTTTTTATTATACATAAAAAGTAACAATCAAATATCAAATTAACAAACATTCATCAACTGTCAAGCGTGTCTAGTGACTGTATCGGGGCTTGTTGAGACTGATATTACTATAATTTCCCCCAGACTTGCACTTGCTCTTGCAGATATATCGAGCAGAAGCGATAAGTTGGAAGTGTAAGAGATTTGCAACTTTGGATCAAAAATAGGTTAGAGAGTATTAAATTTCAACATTTTCACATCTGGCCTAACAGACATTGTGTTAGTTCGGGCTAGGAACTTTTTTTTTGTTTTTATTTTTTTATTTTTTTGAGAGGTTTAGGAAATCTGCTTATCAGACACCCGCAGGCATTGGTGGTCTAGCGGGGTAGTGTGGGGTTACCCCTTTCCTCTTTCCTCCAATTCCTTAGAAGAACATGGTTGGTATCACCTTTAGGGGTATGCTTCAAAACCATGCTTCCTGTTAAGTACTACAGAACGTTCTAGTAAATCTTTTAAGTTTTTAGCCTGCCATTTCGGCTAGCTCCCGTTCTTCACTTTTTTTGCGGCTCATTATAGCTTTCATCATTGTGTATATTATCCTCCACCCATTTTTGCTTTCCACCATATTGTTAGGGGTCACAGGAAAACCCAGATCGAGCTCTGCCCTGTAACGCTCTGTTGTTCATCTTTCACAATGAAATAGTGTGTGCTCCGGACTGTCTTCTTGCCCACAGTAGACGCAGCAATCTATGGTGTTTCGTTTAGCTACATCTCTGGGTTCGCCCTCTAAAATGCTTCTTTGCTCTTTAATAATTTCAGAAAGAGATGGTACTCCACAAACCACTTGTACCGCCTGGCTAGACACCGTCCTTTTAACATGTTTTTGTACTTCTTAAAGTTCAATATATAGCCCCACCCTGGAAAACCATATAACAGTACTCAGCCATATAACATTTCCCAGTCTGAACTGAATCTCCCTTCTGTCCCTGGGGCCGTTCAGGACAACCGCCTCAGTTTTCTCTGGTGCTAAATAAAGTCCTCTGCTGCCCATTCATTCGTTGATCCTAAGTAGCGCAGCATTCACCGCATCAATCAGGTATTGTTTGGTTCTTGCAGCTACTATGAGCGCCAAGTCGTCCGCGTATCCCACGATTTTCACCCCTGGTCCATAAACTAATCTTAATACTTCATCAAAGTTATCCACAAGGTGGGACCTAAAACCGACCCCTGGGGCACTCCTGCCGACAGCTTTCTTTTTGTTTTATCGTACTTCAGGATCTTGTATAATATTAATTAAGTAAGGGGAAAAAGCTCGTCTTCTCATTTCTTTAATTATGGCGTCCCAAGAAGCTATATTAAAAGCGTTTCTTACATCCAACGTTACTAGTACCGACCACCTTCTCTTGCCAGCTTCGCCAGCTCCTAGTCTGGTGTTATGTCCATGTTCCAGGACTTTGCAAATTGCTTCCACGGTTGATTTTCCCTTACAGAAACCGTATTGGTTAATTGATATTTCTCGTTCCCCTGTCGATTTCTCCATGAATCTGGCCTTTATTACTTGTTCGTACGGTTTCGCTATTGTGTTAATGAGGCACAATGGTCTATATGAGTTTGGTTGGTCCAGTGGTTTTTTTGGTTTTGCTAATTTCCATGGTGTTGGGAAAGTCTGTTCCATAAGAGCCTTGTTTAGCGCCTTAAGTAATAGGTCGGGTTTTATTTTGGCTATTTCTTTGATTAACTCTGGTGGAATACTGTCTGGGTCTGGTGCTCTAACGGCTGCTAACTGAATTTCTTCTGTAGTGAGAGGGCGTGGAGTGTCTCCTGCAATCCTAGTGTGTGTGTATCTCTGTCTCGGGAAAAGTACGTCAACAATTTCAGTTTTTCTGCATTCAGTTATGCTGGCAGGAGTTGTCATTCCTTTAACCTTTTTGGTAACGATCTTGTAAGCCTGGCCCCAGATATCATTTTCCAGATCATTGCACAACTCGACCCACATCTTTATATTCTTCGATGGCGTTTAGTGTCGTATTGTTCTGCCTGTCGGTTCTTCCCTATCTCCTATTCATTCGACAGAGTGTTCTTCTAGCCCTAATGCATTGCTCGCGGATCGTGTTTATTTCTTCAGTCCACCAATATGATTCGCTGCTTCTGGGAGGCCCATACTGCACTGAGGATGCTGAGTTGTACAGGTTTTTGAGTTTTGCAGCCAGTGTGCCGTGGTCTGTCGGTAGGTCAGTTTCGCCTAGCTCTTAAAGTTTCAACAATCTTGTTAATGAAAACATTGTCTCTTAGATGTGTCTGTGGTTTGGTACGTCAATTTGTATATGTCTATGAGGGGAGAGCGGTTCGTTGACATGGACTTTCCAGTTTAGAACTTTCCTTGTGTCGAGAAAGTGACGTCTATATGTGATTTAGTATTTTTTCTTACGAATGTGGGTGAACCGTCATTTAAGACTACTAATCCTAATCTGGCACCTGCCTCAATTAGGTACTGCCCCCTTGCGTCTGTTATAAGAGATCCCCACTCCATGCTTTTAGCGTTGAAATCGACCATGATTAATGCTTTTCCTTCGTGTTCCTCTACCATGTCCATTAACCGGTTGACAAAAGCCTCAAAAACCACCCTTCCCACGTTTGGCGAAATATAACAACCATATATATGTGGAATTCCTCTAGTTGCACACTTATAATTCCTTCGTCTCTTCTGATGGTGTGAACCTTGATGTTTTTGTTTAGGATCCTAATTGCTACGTTTCCACTATTGTCGGCGCGATTGTTGGCATAGCTTTTTGTTGGCCTCACTCGCAACTATAATGTCTATTGATTGTTCCTGCGCCGTTTTTGTTACTTTTGTCCTGAAAGACTAGGCATCTTGCTTGTTCTTGACAGTCTTTAGAAGTGTGCCCGCTTGTTCCGCAGTTTGTGCATAGCTCTCTTCGGTCCGGCCCTGTGTATTCCTTGGCCAGGTGTTCGAAGGACCAGCATCTGTAACATCTTTGGACCTCAAGCTTCTCTTTGACTCTACATCTGGTGATTCCAATTTGCAGGTTTTGTGCTGCCAGGAGAGTTTCAGCTGCTGCTTTCTTAATTACCAGCGTGGCCGCCAGTGTATTGCGAGCATTTGGTCTTAGGGCGCTGAGTTTGTAATCGCTTTCTCCTAGTGGTCCTGTAAGATCAGTCACTGCTTCTAAAATTTCTCCGTCCGTGGTTAAGTTATCCATTCCACGAATGTGCAGTACCACATTTTCATTAGCTTTAGCATCGGTTATTCGTATACGAGAGAGATTTGTCTTCTGCCCTATAGTGTTTTTAGGGTATTTACAGCATTGTTATCTTGGTCGGTTTTCATTTTGTGTTATTTTAATTATTTGGATGATTTTTGCCTCTTCCTTACCTTTTAGTTCCGCCTTTAGGTTGTGGACCAGTTCCTCACATTTTTCTCCGTGACTTTCAATGATTATTGCCGTTGTTTCCTTTTGCGTTTCTTTCGTTGTTTCTATGGTTGTTTGTAAGTCTTTTTCATTGTTGCTTCTACCATTTTTCTGGACGTTTGGGTTTCCATGTTTTCTACCTTGTGGATAGCTACGTTTTCTACGCTCGCAGTTTCTATTTGAAGCGACCTCAGGTTTTCCCATAATCTTTGTTCGTTTTCTCTTCGAGTCATTTTAATTATTTTTTGTGTGCTTGTGTCCGTAGTAGACTTTGTTTTGGTTATGGTCGTTCTTACAAAAAGTTCAAATTGCTCTTTAATTTGTGATATCTCCGGAAATCTATCCTTACATTGCATTTGGATACTTTTTGTCATATCAGGGTCCTCTGGGTTAATAATAACTGCTTTTACGGTGGATGCCGCGGTTTTAACTTTTATGTCCGTCCTGGTGAAAGTTTTCAGTTCCCAGGTTTGTTGGGCGGCCTTTTCCCACTTCTCGTATGGGTCGGGCTAGGTACTGATGTATTAAAAAGGCATCTCTGAAATTTGTTTAATTTTTTCCAAAATCTGGCAACGCTGCACAAGAAGCAACCTGTTTCAAATTAGCGCCTGTGCAAACGCGGCAATATTCACTCGATTAGCTTAGGGCGCGTTCAGAATGGAGTTTTAGATGCAACAATATGGTTAAAAATTAAATATGTGGAAAGAGTGTAACGTGATATTGCAAGCAAATAAATACGAAAAATTCAAAATTGAATACATTAAGTAGTGTGCACGTCACTGTACACATATTGCACAGTTGGCAACACTGAGTTTTGGGTTATGCTTAATCACGGTTTAACCAAATCGGGGTTTGAAATTTTCAATTTATTACGCGATAAACCGACTACTTCTTATCGAAAGCATTCACATTTTTTGGGGCCGAACAATCCATTTCGTCAACGGAACAAAAACATAATAATTGTCGTGCCATTGTTATAATAATACCGAAACCGATGTTTTTATTATCAATACGTTACATTAGTCCTGGTTACAAATAAAAGAAAGTTTTCTTCTTTATGCTTATCGAAAGCAAATTATTATTGAGGTATTACTTTTAACTGTCGGCGATTTGCTAATTGTTATTTGACTTTTACTATGAACTGCTTAAGAGATTCGGCCTTGGCCAATCAGCTCTTTCGAATTTGTTCAAGGACATATATAAAAACGCATAAGTGTAATATAATAACGTTATTACTCATTCTTTTTAAAAGAGCAAGTGAAACGGTTCGAGATCAATTTTCTGGAAAACTGATTTAATTAAAGAATCAGTCGCGATGCTCGATCTTAAAGCAGCGTTGCCGGATTGGACTAATTTTCCTCAATATAGAAAACTCTTGACCACTTTTTGAACACCGATAGGACTTTAGAATTTATTTAATTCCAGTAAATATTGCATTATATTTTGCTTAATTTAAACTAGTTGCTATTCTCTGTTTTTACAGAGTAGCACTAGGGGTATTGTACCAACTACGTTTTTAGTATTTCCGGGGCGGAACCCGGAACAACCCTGGAGCAGATGTCTTGCGAGACAGATGACGACGCCATCTCCGTTATGTCCGCTGATTCAAACTCAGGGCGATCCTTCAGCGATACACGGTTTCAAGTGTACATGAACAAATTGAGAAAATTCACTAAATGTCCTGAGTGTACTGGAATGATCCCCCTACTGACTAGCGCTAGTAGCGGATCGAAACTAGACCATAAAACCGCAATTGACACCGTCAAATCTCACCTCGTGAGGGATCACAAAGCGGTCTTTAAGAGACCTGCTACAATCCAGCCTCGCATTGATTGCGGGAATAGAAAGACAACCAATGTCAAATTAACAGGGGGTACCGAAACGTCTCCTACGTTTTCGAAAAAACAAAAACTAGGTAACGCCAAGCCAAGCCAACCGCCTAAAGAAAACTCCGAAAAAACAACCATGCAAAAAACCGACGTGCATAGCGACAACGATCCTACCACAGTTACGCAGTTCGAATCTGCGCATCTACTACCTGAGACACAAGACAAGGAAGTCTTTAAAACACCCTATAAGACCATCCCCTTTAAAAAAGGGATCCGCATGGTTGAACGTCATATGGGGAGAGTGCCTGTACCTACCAGTAACATGTACGAACCCTTATCTGACACGGAACTGGAGGAAAACGAAGACAAAAGTAGCGTTGCTTCTTCACAGATTTCCACAGCGCGAAAAATCCGCCGGAAAAGCAAAGGAAACGCTACCCAAGCAGCGAAAACCACCCCCAGAACACCCCAGAGTAAGAAGCCTTCCCTGCCCCCTCCAATTGTAATAAAAGGAGGCGCCCAGGACCATAATGTCATAAAACAAACGTTAAAAGACATGCACGTCACGGAGTACAATCTCAAATATACTAGGAACTCAGTGATTATATACTGTACGCAAAGCTGTGGGCAAATCTAAAGCGCCTCTTTGAAAGGGAAAACATTGAGTTCCACTCGTACGCCGAAGCTAACCAAAAAACTCACGCGTTTGTACTAAGAGGGCTGGACGGAGGCTTCAAACCAGAGGACATCCGCAATGCTCTAGCCGAAGAATATGGCCTTAACACCAGAGCTGCATACGAAATGAAAAAGACTAGAGTGCCCCTGTATTTAATAGTCTTAGACTCGACAATAACTCTGCGAAAACTAAATAACGAATGCAGACTACTCTCGCATGTACGTATATGTGAACTACAACTTTATTTCCTCGGTCTAATTGAATAAAACACTC
>MU191395.1:23650-35994 GCA_016904865.1 Pissodes strobi
TGCTTCTAAAGACTAGGTTTTTGTCAAAAATCGAGGAAATGCTCACATATATCTTGGGAGAATCGCCGTGCCACAAAAACAATTATGCAGTGCAAAAGGTGCCAGGGCCACGGACATTCGATGTCGCATTGCCAAAGGAAGTGGGCCTGCTCGAAATGTGCAGAACCTCACCAAATAACTGAGTGCAATAATGACTATGTGAAATGCGCGAACTGTGCCGGCGAACACAGGGCCATAAGTGTACTATGCCCTGTGTATTTGTTCAAAATTCAACAGACACAGCCAACCAACCAGCCAGCAAAACAGCAGTTCAAGCCTGCACCACCTCCCGTCAACCCTGCTTGGCAGAAAAACAGCCAAACCAACTTAGAAGAATCGGCGAGGCAATACGAGAAGCACTACCCCGCCCTACAAAAGAGGAACCAACCCCCACAAATTATCTCAAAAAAACGTACAGGTTAGTAACCAGGGTCAAGTTCATAACGTACAAGCTAACACAAATTCTGTAATAAACTCAAAATCTCAATCTCAATCAATACAAGCTAACAATATAGTTAATAATATGAGCGACTTACAAAACGCGGTAAATCGCATAAACAATTTAATCGATTTTAACGAACTCATACGGGCTTTAAATGATTATGCTAATTTACTCGAATCCTGTCAAGGAAACAGGTTGGAGATACTACAGGCCTCGATGAAACTCTTCACCGAGGACTTTAATGGATATAGCATATAATGGCACAATGCCTATTAACGTTCTTTCGTGGAATTGTAATGGCATTCGCTCCAAACTCTGAGAATTTAGAAATTTCATTTATAATAATCCTAACTTTCACATAATATTCTTACTTGAAACCAAAATTAATGCAGATTTCAGGTTGAAATTTTACGACAGACACATACTGAGATTTGATAGGCCCGATCGAAACGGAGGAGGCGTGGCCTGTCTGATTCGCAGGTCAATCCGTTATAAAAGGGTCCTGGGACTGAGGACAGTCATTGAACACGTAGCACTCGAACTCGACGGTGGCCTGCGGATAGTCGGCGCATACTCACCTCCAGGTCTCCGCCTCCAGGAAGAAGATATTCTTGAACTGCTACCTGCTGGCAGGAAGACGCTCCTGTTGGGAGATATCAACGCATCGCACGTGAACTGGCGTGGTTCTTCCAACACGAGCGGACGCCTGCTTTACAGGTTAGTGGAACAAAATATCGATCTGTCGTACCATCAAACTCCAAATCCTACATACTATCCGCCGTATTTTCCAACGCCTTCGTTCCTGGATATAGCTATCACTCGCGGAATAACCAACGCTTCAGCGCTCACTGAGCTGGATGAACTCAACTCGGACCACCTTCCAATCAAGATTAGTCTATTTACTAGACTAGAAATAGCACAGGAAACTATCCTGTCTTACAAAAATCTCGATTGGAGGGAGTTCCGTGCGAGGCTCAATCAAGCAACAGTTATTCCACGACAGATAGACTCTATCCCGGAACTTGAGAGCGAGGTGCAAGCTTTAGTCAACAATATCCAGCACGTCAGAGACGTAATCTGTCCTCGTGTCACCAAGCGACCGTTTGCTGACACACTCCCAGATCACATCCTTAACCTAATCACATCCCGCAACCGTATCCGGCGTAGGTGGCAACGAGCAAGGGTTAACAACGACCGTGTTCGCGTAATAGCACTGACGGGAACGATTAAGGCTCAGATTGCAGAGCATAAAAACAAAATGTGGATGAAGTACGTTAACACCATTAGTCGTGAAGATGGTTCGCTGTGGAAGCTCGCTAGGCGTGTTCGCAGAGGCGCTGTGGAGTTCCCGGAAATACACCATCGTGGCGAATTAATCACGGATAATCCCGGGAAAGCAGAGGCCTTTGCGGACTACCTAGAGAGCGTCTTCAGCGAGTCACCTAACACCACGCCATTTCACGATTATGTCGACACTGCCGTGGATAGCTTCACATCCACCAAGTATCCAATCGCCCCGGAGGTGCTAGATAAGCTACTGGTCACCCCTCTTGACATCAAGAAAGCTCTTGCCCGCCTACCCGGAAACAAAGCCCCCGGTCCTGACGGCATTCCGTATATTCTTCTCAAGAACATGCCGAATAAAGCCGTCATTCACCTTATGCACATTATAAATGCTATTTTACGCCTGCAACACTTTCCGCTTCCCTGGAAGAAAGCGGTGATAATACTGTTTCTCAAACCAGGCAAAGATGCAAGGCTCACCGCCTCGTATCGTCCTATCTCTCTTCTAGATACGCTAGGCAAGGTTACCGAGAAACTCGTAATGTCGAGAATGAGCAGCGTTGTTGAAAATCTGCGGATTTTGCCACCGGAGCAGTTCGGTTTTCGCTGCGGACATAGTACAACTATGCTCGCAGCGAAAATCGCGCAAGAAGCGCTCAATGGATTCAATGGAAGCAAGGCAACGGCGCTGTTACTTCTCGATATAGAGAAAGCTTTCGATAAGGTATGGCACAATGGGCTAATATACAAGCTTTTTGCTATTCACGGAATGCCCTTACATCTAGCATCCCTCATTGCGTCGTACCTTTCGAATCGCTCTTTCTCGGTCCGTGTCAATGGCGACACTTCGAGGCCGAGACGCATTACGTCTGGAGTGCCTCAGGGGACAGTTTTATCGCCGCAATTATTCAGTCATTTTATAGCTGACTTTCCTTCTCATCCCGCAACATCCTTTGCCCTGTACGCTGATGACACAGTGATATATTCACAGTCATCAGACGTACAGGTAGCAAAACAAAACCTCGTAGACCACCTCAGCCTCCTAACCCCTTACTATAGGGACTGGAAAATTTCCCTAAATACGGCGAAAACAGAACTAGGTATCTTGTCTTGGAAACATAACGTCGATATGACGCCTGTCATCATAGGCAACACGGCAATCACGCCGAAAGATCCAGTCAAGTACCTTGGGATAGTTTTCGACCGTAAACTCCTATTTTCCAAGCACATCGCGGCTATAAGGGCTAAAAACATAATCACGCAAAAATCTCTGAATCCACTCATCAGAACCAGATCTTACTTGAGCCCGACTAACAAACTTACGATATACAAAGCCATTATTAGACCGACGCTACTTTACGGTTCGCCAGTATGGTGCTCGGTAGCAAAGACACACTTGAAACACATACAGACCATACAGAACAGGTACCTGCGGGCTGCTTTCTCCCTGACATTGTGGGACAGGGTACGCGTTGCAGAGCTTCACGACATGGCCAACATAGATTATGTTGACCAACACATTAATAAAGTTGCTAGTAAATTCTTTGACTACGATATCAGGAGATCAGAAGTGACCGCAGGTATCGCCAACCTACGACACAACCCACTACGCAGACTGAAACATGGACCACTCTACAAACACACGGACCTGTTCTATCAAGAACTAAGACCTCCCTAAACTGACAACTACATGGGCTAATTAATTTGAACCACATTGAACAAAATGCAGACAGACACACAAACGCAGCACCCAAAAATGACCCTAAACCAAAAAGAAACGATTAACGCTGTGGGAGGAGCCACCCGGATAGGCTGGGGGCGGAGCCTCTCGCAAACTACTTATACATACAGAACAAGGCAGCTGCATCACTCGCCACAACCATGACGCCGCGTATGCTTTCCCCGCAGGCAACTTCTACGTGCTCCGGAGCGGCCATATGCTATATCCAGCCCATCGGGCACACGACGTATACACTCATATATGGTTATATATGTAGATGCATACCCCCGAAATTGACATCCATAGTCAAATACTTGTACATATGTATATATTGTATATATCTTGTATATATCTGTATATAGCCGTGTTACATGTCTGTGCCGTCTGTTCGTGTAAATTTGAAGCAGGTTTTTTTTTTCTTTTAGTAAATTTTTTCCTGCGTTAAAGCTAGCTTGAGAAACACTGCAATACAGCTCCCTCAGAGCACAACAGCCTAACAGGCAACGAACACTGCAATCTAGTTGAAGGGTATTATTACCCATGTAACTACAGACACTTGACCGCTGGTTAGCTAGGCACTAGAAGGGCCGACACCAGCCCGTAAGTCGTGGGGTGTTTAGTTCGCGAGTGCGATCGCCTAAACAAGTGCGACAGAAACTCGTGTAACGAGAACACACAAACTTACATAAATAGTGACTAGCTTTTAAGCATACCGAATGTAAAAATGAAAATAAACATGATTCTGATCCTGATTCTATATATAAGGACTTTAGAATTTCAATACCCTTATTTTCATAAAAATTACAGAAAAAGGTAATATTATTTTAACTAAATACACTAACGATATTTAAATTATATATCAGTACCACCTTTGAAATGACAGTGAAATTAAATCGTAAATCACCTTTTCATTGTGATTCGTGCCTCGGTAATGCTCGGCAATTCACGTAATTCGTTTAGTTCGAATATTCTCATAGACAAAATGGTATTTTCTGATTTAAACCATATTGCCTGATATAAAAGTATGCTCATGCACAAAACAAAATCTGATTTTTTGGGCCACCAGATACGTTAAAATAGAAGAAGTAATTTCGATTATTTCGCTCTCTTTATAATTTGAGGTAGGGTAAAATATGACATTTCAATTTTTGTTCAGTTTATTTAAAAAGCGTTTTACAGTGGTTGCTATAGTAACGTCCTATTAAAAGTACAGTCAATATAAACTGCTGAAAAATGGAATGTATCAAATTATAACTTTTCATTCAACTATTTAACATCAGATATCTAAAACTCCATTGGGGATAAAGCGGGTCATTTAATAATATTAAATATTTACTTTATAAAGTAATTGTCAAAATTTTGAAGGAAATACAGCGATAATTACTCTACATTCAAGAGCCAGTGTGTGATATTCACTGACTAATTAGTGCAATACTAGATAAAAGCATAATTTGCCATTTTGACGTAAATAATTTCAATTGTTTTCCTGTCATTGTGTGTGATCACGGACTACTAACTGCGTACCTGGAATTGGACAACGCGATCGAGTTTGATACCTTCAAGCCCAGGGGAGGGAGAATCAAGAAGGTAGTGTTTAAAGGACTGCCCGACATAAACACGGAGGAAGTTGCCAAAACTTTGAAGAGCGAGCACGAGGCTATCATCAACTGCGTACCAATGAAGTAAAAAACGAGAGACAGTACCTTGTAACCTCCAAAAAAAGAAGCAAACATCGGGGAAATCAAGAGGACGAAACACGTAGAAAACTCCATGATCAAGTGGGAAACGTACTTCAAGACGCTGGCGCTGAGTTACTCGCAGTGCTACAGATGTCACTGATTCGGCCACGGATCCACCATGTGCTGCCAACAACCGAAGTGCGTTCAATGATGATCAAGTACCCCTCAAGTACGTAAACTGCAAGGAGGAAGACGCAGATAATTTCAGAGGCTGTAAAACCCTGTACGAATACAAGAAGACAGCACCAAGGCAAAGACAACAACCCTGAGAAATCACCAGGCCGAGCCCCCAGAAGAAAAAGGCTAGCAGGCACCCGCCCTTTCCCCGCCCCAAGGCCCAAGCTCCAGGAGGCCGGTAGGATCACCACCACCGAGCAGCGCCGGACAAGAGGACATCATGACGCTATTCAAAGAAATCGAGGACTTTAACAAGCTCTTCAACATAAGAGAGATAATACCAGAATCAGGACGCTGAAGGTAAGACTGACAGAAGCCACCAAAGAGTGGGATGTTATGCAAGTTCTGATGTCCTATGAAGCAACATAAGCCACTGAAGATTCTACACATCAACATCAATGGAAAAAGGGGCAAGATCAGCCAGCTCAGAGAAGTCGTCGCCAGGACAACGCCTATATACTGAGTGTCAATGAAACAAAAATATGGGATCACCCAGCAGGCATCATAGGATACGAGATGATATACAAGAACAGGCCAAACCAGAAACCGTATGGAGGAGTGGCACTATACGTGAAGAGAAGCATCCAATTCGAAGAGCAGGCTGGAGACAGTGGCGATAACAACGAACCACCTGAAGATCATCTCAGCATACAACAAGCCCTAGACGAGAAAGAACTAGAAGGACTACTCAACCATCCGAAGACGCTGCTCATAAACGCCAAGCACACCTCGTGGAACAGCAGCACGGACAACAGGACAGGAACACGACTCAGGAACTGGATCGACAGGAACGACGCCAATCTCATAATCCCGGACAGAGGGACAAGGATTGCGCGGTATCACGCAGCCGATGCCACACTAGACATAGGAATAGCCCGGGGCATCTTCGCCACAGCGACAATCATGACGGAACTGCAGTCTGATCACCTGCCAGTAATGTTCAAGAAAATGCATCAGCCAGCCCTCGCAGCACCTAGGGTCACGTACAACCACAAGAACACCGACTGGACAAACTTCAGGAGATAAATCAACGCGGAGTTAAGGATAACAGATAGAAGAAGCCATATAAGTCAAGATAGAGGAAGCCATATAAGTCAACATCAGGATAATAAGCGTCACCAAGGAGCACCACGTCCCCAGGAATCCAGACTTGAAGCAAGGCAAGTCGCCACAGTACAACCAAGAACAGATCGCGAGAAGAATCCAACTACGCAGGACATATCAACGCGCATGTGACCCGAAGGACGGGAAAGCATACCTGGAGGAATACGAACGAACCCGAGCCATGCTGGATTCTTAAAACAACGAGGCCTGGAATAACAGAATCACAGCCGCTAGCCGTGAAAACAACATGACGAGCCCATGGACAGTCCCACCGATTAAAGTGACAAGCTGGACATGGTGGAAAGCATCATTGTAGACAAGGCAGAGAAGGCGGAGGCGTTCATAGAATACTTCGCCAACATCAGCAACCTGACAGAGAATCTATCAGACGACAGGACACGAAGAAGAGTTCAAAGGACAACAAAGGAGATCGAAGCACTGCCGTCACAGGACAAGGACAGGACAATCACGAGTTCCAGGAAACTAAGGAGGATCTTAAGGAAGGCCAGGCCATACAAAGCACCAGGAGCCTTTGTCCAGCTGACGTACATCATCAACGCCTCCATCAGACTACACTATTTTCCGAGGGCATGGAAAACAGCCAGGATCATCGTCATCTCCAAACCAGGAAAGGACAGGACACAAACCAATTTCACTGCCACCCACCCTAGGAAAAATTTTCGGAAGAGTGCTCAATAAAAAGATCAACGCGGAGCTCCAAACACTAGGAACCATCATACCTGAACAATTCGGATTCCAGCGAGGAAAATCGACAGCCATGCAACTCGCTAGGATAGTAGACCACGCAATGACAGGAAACAACACGAAGAAGACGACAACAGCGGCACTCCTGGACCTAAAGAAGACATACGACACAGTATGGAGAGAAGCCATGGTCACCAAGATGCGCAAAGCAGGAATCGCGCCGGCAATCACGAAGACCGTCATGAGCTACCTACAGGACAGGACAACAACAACACTGATCAATGGAACAGAATCAAGGACAAGGACAATAAGGCAGGGACTCCCCCAAGGAAGCGTGATATCGCCGACGTAATTCAATATCTACATCAACGACGTACCAAGGAAACAGAACAATCAGATAGCACTCTTCGCAGACGACGTAGCAGTATGCACATCATCCACGCAGCAGGTGACGGCAACACAGCGAATAGAACAACACGTCAGGATGATAGCGGAGTACTTCAATAAGTGAAGATAGACGAAACCAAAACGCAACACGATCAACGTGACACGGATCGAGGACACGGACACCGTCAAGTACCTAGGAGTCACACTGGACAAGAAGCTGACGTTCAAGGACCACATACAAGGCACCAGGCGAAGAACAGGAATAGCAGCCAGCACAATTTTTCCATATATCACGCCGCAGTCAAGACTGGACTCCTTGTCTCAAGAGATGTCCTTCATCAAGATCAGACTGTACAACACATACGTTAGGCCAATCATTATGTACGCCGCGCCAGTTTGGAGCTCCGCCGCGAAGACTAACAAGGAGAAGCTACATACGTTGGAACGCAAGCTGCTACGCACAATCATGAACTACAGATGGGAGAACTTTAAAACAACAAGGACACTGTACAGAGAATCCGGGACAAGACCGCTAGAACAGAGGCTGTAGGTGTAAGCGACGAAATTCTTCAGGTACACGACGAGGACACATGAAACAACCAGGAACATAGGAACGATGACCATAGAGCAAATGCCATTCAGCAAAATTCATAAAATGATCCACGAGGTGATGCTGTGAAAATCTAGAACAAGGACTAGGACACTAGGACTAAAGGAAATTTTACAGCGAATCAGAAAATCGATTCAGAATTTTTATATCATTCATCATAAAAGAACTACAGTACCCAAAAAGTGTTAACTTAAAGTCGCTTCAAAATATATCAAGTTACACATCGAAATAAAGGGAATTTTACAACTAATTAAAAAATCGAATCAGAATTGTTGTATCATTTATCATAACGGAATTATACGGCACAAAACGTGTTAACTTAAAATCGGTTCAAAATATATTGAGTTATACATCAAATCAAAGAGAATTTTACAGCGACTCAGAAAATCGATTCAGAATTTTTTTATCATTTATCATAAAGGAACAATAGTGCCCGAAAGGTGTTTTGGGCAATTTAAAGGGAATTTTACAAGGAATCAGAAAATGTAAACAAATTTTTTATAAAACTAGATATAAAAAAGTTATCGTGCCCAAAAGACAAAAGAATTTAAAATAGCTTCAAAATTTTAAGTTTTACATCAAATTAAAGGGAATTTTGCAAAGAATTAAAAAAAAGTCGATTTCAAAAACATCAACAATACAGTATGGGCCACCCAATATTCGGTACATATAAATTATATCACAAATATATGGTGTTAAAAGTATATAATATAAATCTGGAATATTTAAGTATTTTATTCTGGGCCAAAGTGTTTTGGGCGCATTTTTACGAGCATTTCTTAACGACTTTCAGACATAAAGCTTTCCAGGTAAATAATAAGATGTGTAAAAATTACAATCATATTAATATGGTATTTTTCCTGTGGGGCAAACTAAAGCTAAAAGAAACGCAGATATTTATTTTTTAAACTTTATTTAGAGCCGATATTTCAGTTTACATATTCATAGTTATAACTTTACTTAAAAGTAATTTGAGTTGTTCTAATAAACCAACATTTGGATAGGAAATTCCAAAACAATTCAAATCAATTTTTCCTGTACTTTTTAATGTACCAGTGAATTCCGCATACTCATAGAAATACTAGATCGACAATTGTTGGATATTTTAAATAAATTCAGCCGATACTTACGACAAAAATATGGAACTTTTTTTCTTGGGCAAAGTCCGGGCCTGCAGAAGTACATCATAATATTCATCAGCACGTCAAAGAGATAGTTTCGTTTTCGATAAATTCAAAAACAAACCTTCCCAAATAACTTTTACCTTCCAAATAATAACAATTAATAGCGATAGCATCTCTTCGAATCGTTGCCTCGTTATAGATTTTGACCCAAATAATAATCACGTTTACTTTCCATTTCAAATCGTAAAATTTCGCTCGAATCGTTTATTATGAATATCTCCACATTTTTTATTTGAAACGTACATTCGCTAATATCACCGAACCTATTAAGTCTGGGAATGGAGGGGGTTTGATAAGTATCACTAAACGCACCCTTGCATTGCGTCGCTTGAGCTAGAGTAAAATAATAACACATTAAAAACATAAAGCATGACACTTCAATTTTTGTTCAGGTTAGTTAAAAAGCGTTTTATAGTAGTTTCTATAGCAACGTCCTATTAACTGTACCCTCAATATAAACTGCTCAAAAATGGAATGGATCAAATTATAACTTTTCATCCAACTATTTGACTTAAGATATCTAAAAATCGAGTGGTGATAAAGTGGATCTCTTATTAATATTAAATATTAGTATTTACTATGTGCCATTTTGACGGAAATAATTTCATTGTTTTCCTGTCATTACAATAATTAGACTCAAAGTGAATAACTTAACAAATGGACCTTTTCAATTTTTGGTCGGTTTATTTTATTAGTGGAATATAGTGGTTGTCATGGCAACGTCTTATTGAAAACATGGTAAATATAAAGTGCTCAAAATTTGAATGCTCTTAATTCAGAATATAAACACAAAATATGTCCAGCAAAACGCGTACATTTATAAGATATTTGAAATTATACAGGGTGCTTTACAAAAATAGAGCAGCAAAAAGTAAGTTTTAAATGAAACGCGCTATATTTGATGAGTATCACTAAACGCACTCTTGAAACAAGAGTACATTAGTGGTTGCGCCATCTTTTGTCCCGTGAATGAAACTATATATTCCGTTAGAAATTATATATGTCACTGTCTCCCACCTCTCAGATGCAGTGTTGTCAAATGTTTTCGATAGGTTTGGGTTAGTTGGATGTGTGGGCGTGGCTCAATTTCTTACATTTGCTACTTATGATCTGGTGTAAATGAGCATATATTTTGTTCTAAGCCAAATTTCGAAGTCTCTCAAGAGTTCTTAACGAATTTTCCTCGTTTATTAATTAAATTATTAATTACAAAAATCGATATTTCCTATGAGACAGGGTTGCCACTGCGATTTACCGATAACTATAGAAGCTGACGTGCGATTGAATTCGGGCACCGAGTATCAACTGTTCCGATGCCCTTTTCAAGGCCAGATGAATTGGGATTAAATTTATTTATTGCTAAGACTTCGCTCTTTACTAAAAAATGCTCAGAAATCTCCTCTACAACTTCTACAATTTTCAAAAAAGTAAAAGACACTTGAATGACACTGTAAATTATATACATAAAACAAGTGACGATAGGTCGCGTCAACTTTAATTTTCAATTAATAAATTAATTCAAGGTTTAGGCACAAGGACTATCGATTACGGCCAACGCCAACCTGCTTATTTCTCAATAATATCGCAGTCTTAAGTCGCGTACAGACTGTTGCGTAACTGCAAAAGTCTAAAAGTTCATTTTAGTAAAATGCGCCTTTAATGATTCGGCCGAATTAACGCAATTCCTCGCAAGAAGTATCACGCATGACCTCATCGATACATCAAATTAACCCAAATAATAGACAAGAATTACATTCCAAAATAATAGATAATTCATATATATTTTCTACCGGCTTAAAACCATAATTTAACATGTTATTTTGCCTGCAAAACTAATAATTATTATTGGGATTACAAGCTGATTTTTATCATTATACAACAGCAACATTAAGAATTTTTTTTACGTGACTGTAAGAAGCAGCTAGGCACCTATTTTTTTCTAAAAATGTAACTTTTCAAGTCGAAAAGCGTTGCCACATTACCATGAATTCGTGCGGAAAATACAGTCTACTGTCATGTAACTGTTTTTATTTGTTAACATTGGCAACGTCGAAATTGTGTCACCATTGGTGTACCGATTATTAAGGAACTCATTTATAAATATTAGCATGCAGCGATACTGAATAATCATGCAAAATTTTCTAAAGTGGCACCGACTTAAACCGATCCGCGCGTGACGGCTCAGTCTTATTCGCTACCTAGAAAAAAGGTCGCCTAAACAATGTTTCACTTTAAAAATCATGTTCAACACTGGCGTGCCTGAACTGTTCTTACAGAATTTCATTATCACAGTCTAATAATAAAGAGCCGAGACCATCCACCTACTTTTACGGTCGTAAACAGAATTAATTCGGTAACGTCACTAACGATTTGTAGTAACGTCGGAATCAGACCATAGAAATAATTTTAGCAGAAGAATAACACGTTGCATAACGATTCATCTCTTATATCATAAACACACAATGCATAGAGCATGTTTATTGTGTTTTATAATACGTAAATAGAAAGTGTTTCTTTTGATATGTTTTAATTATAATTAATTATATGTGGCATAAATAATAAATATTAGATCGAATGTTATGTGTTAACTGTCGAGCAGGCAACAGTGTATTTCGTAGTTAAGAATAAGTAGAAAAGTTCATATAAACTTGTGTTCGAAAATGCCTTGTTTCGGGTTAGAAATAGATAGAGCTGAAAACGAACTAACTATGTCCATGCACAAAAGAAAATCTGATTTTTTGGGTCACTAGATACGTTAAAATAGAAGAAGTAATGTGAATTATACTCTGGGGGATAATCTGCACCTTCACGTTCCACGTGGTAGAGTATGGAAACACCAGAAATATGGATAACGCGGAGGGGGACCGAGTCGTTGTCGGGATAAACAACAAACCCATCTCTTCGGAGTAGGAAGGACACTCTCTAATCCTGGGGGTGAGAAACTGCCCCCGAA
>MU191396.1:0-21197 GCA_016904865.1 Pissodes strobi
TTAATATTGACTATGACCCGAAATAATTATAATAATTACATATATAAATATTTCATAAGTCTGTGATTTCATATCAAGTATATTTTTATGTAAAAGATAACAGGTCCTTGTATTATTTATTTCGGTTTAATCGGTTTATACTTGAGCCTCCTATAATTACCTTCAACATATTGCTTTATCCTCAAAATATACACGAATTATTCTAATTAAATAGAAATACCCGCCAAATTACAGATATTCCTCTTTTTCGAAGATATAATCCTGAAACTACTATAAACGTTTTGATGTTGATATCAGTTCGAAAACTTAAATCAGGTCTTTTTATCTGACAAAGAAAGTAAAAATAAATAATTTGAAATTCTTAAAAATAATAGCAACGTATACCATTGTTGTCTTATCACAAGTTTAGTAAAATTAGTTCCAAGCCTTGTAGTCAAAATAAGAATAATGGTAAATTTTGTATGTGGGCTATGCCTCATTCACTTTTCTTTTGGGCCAAAATACGCTACACACATAGAAAATTGTTCTCCATTTGAATCCCATAAAAATTACAGTTCCTAATAATTTAAATAATATTTTGAAATTTTCTTATTTTCTTGCCTTTTTATCCTAAGCATTAAAATGTGTGTGGCAATTCCGTAAACAAAAATTAAATTGGCATGCACATTACAAGATACATGTAAATACGTTATTCATTTTTGAAAAACTAAAGCCAAAAATTGAAACACAAACTTCGAATAATTAAAATACGAGTCTTGGATTTTTTTGCAGAAACCTAAAATCAAAAAATCTTTATAGATTTTAATACAGAAATTTTTTATATAATTGCTTTCTTTAGTTATAATACCTACTAAGTAAATGTTATACCTTCCTGCCTTAAGTAGACTTTTATAGTATGGGCTATTTTATTTAATTTATATACATTTCCTAGTTAATTACTTTATTCAGGCCAATATCTAAATAAAAGCCAATGGCTTTAGTTATCTGAAAATTAACATAAAAAAAATCGAGGCATATATTCTTCAGTTCACTATTATATAAAACTTACATCATTTTAAGGCCTGAGCCAACAATTTTTTAAAAGGGTGTATTTTCAGGCCTTTTCCAAAGTTATTAAAATTGATTAAAAATATCTGAAAATAATAATAATAATTAATTCTTATGTTTCACACTAAAAAAGGGACCTTGTATATTATCAGAAATTTAGGGGCGACTGACTAAAAATTTATTTATTTGTGGATGGATTCCTGTAATAAAAATATCCTAATATTGCCAAACTAAACTAAAACACTACAGAAAATGTTCTATAACTAGTAGGAATGCTTAAGGAATTAAATTTTCAAGTTTTCGGTATTAAAAATATAAAAGCTTATATCTGATGCATAATAGCCGGATTTAATTTCAGTATATTTCTATCGTTCCCCTAAAAAATCATGTATATGCTTAAAAACTTACTGAAAATAAAAACTTCACTGCACTAAAAACAGATGTCAAACTGATAAAATCTCGCTTCATCCTTTGTTTTAATACAATGTAATTAGCGAAAATAATGCACATACGCTTTGAAGTGTACTAAAAGCTTAAAGATTCCACTTCAATATAGTTTAAAAAACTTAGTTGTGATAACCTTATATGGATCGAATATAGGGCGGCTCTCACTGTATTGTTTGCTGATGTTTTTGAATGATGTCAAATTAATTTTACCACATCTATTTTTGTAACTAATAATTTATAGAAATAACTCGTTTTTACCTAACTCTTAGAAATATATAATTTACTTAAAACAAACATATACATGCAAAAAATTGGTGAGAAACTAAGCTTTGTCAACCATGTATTTTCTTATCTTAAATGTTGTTTGCTTACGAAACCTTGAACAGGAAGACTGGCGCGGCGGCGGTCTGAATCATGAGACCAACGCTCTGATTTATTTCTATTTTTTAATGTGCCTTGTTGTATTTTTCATTAAAAATATGAGCTAATTTCAATTTGCGGATTACAGATGGCCTTTTCCTATATTCAAACTTGTTGAATTATGCCCATTGTTTCAAGATAGTAGTTAGCCTATTAATAGATATTTAAAATTGTCACGATCTCACCCGAGTATTTCTGAACTTGTTGATGTAATAAAGCACTCTACCTTTCTTAATCTTATAGGAATTAATATTGATGTATAATAATTTATATATTGATATTCCTAGGTTTTCCCCCCGTCTTAAAAAATTGCCTTTCTTCCCGAACCTGTAAATTAAAAGTAACGCCGTGATCGTACTTCGGGTCTACTGTCTTTCTTCAAATGTGTTAAGAAATGTTTGGCTTGTTTTTCATTTTTACTATTAACTTTATCATATATTACATTTATATCCATTTTAGTTTAAAGTCTATATTTCATGGAAATGTTTGAGATTCTTACTTGAATTAAGTGACTTGTATATTAGTAATTATATATACTTCATATCAAATCGTAATCTATTTTTGATTTGCACGTATTATATAGTTTATATATACGTCGTTTGATGGATTTTAGAAATTCAGACCACCGAATATTAATATTCGGTGTTCAGGTGGACCTTTCTCATCAATTTTACATACAAAAATTCCGTTATTTTTTTCTTTTATTTTATGGAGTACATTAAACGATTTACTTTGGCAAATTTGTTAAACGATCGAGGAACATGGAAAATAAGATATTTATTAAAATGTACGGTGTGTTATTTTAATCTTGTCGTATTTTAAACGGCTACGAGATTTACTGATTTGAATACCAGATTCCAAGACCTGCTTTAATTTTCTGTGATGGATTATAGAGAAATACCTACATACATACACACATACTAAACAAAGCTCGATGACACAAGAAGTAATTTAGTAAAATTTTTCTCTTCGATTATCATGAATATTAGTTAGCCAAGTAAATACAGGCTAAGCTCACCTCTTCAAACTTATCTGAGTCTAAAAAATACAGGTGGTTAGGTAAACTAGTCTTTGAAGTGAAACTTCTTAACGCGCGCCGGGAGTAAAATTTAAAGGTTGCGACGCGACGAGCGGTCACGAAAAACGGCCACGGACGTTTATAGTGATATCTTTGTTAGTTTGTTTACAAGATAAAAATATGGGGGTTTGCTCTATTACCTTGTCAAAACATATGCGAAACTTTTATGGAGAATAGCGCTTTTTCTTTTAGGTCTTCCCATTTTGTTATTTGAGTGGTATATTTAAAAAAAAAACTACTTTTTAACTAAATCCGTTAAGATGTGTATAGGGCGTTTAATTATTGTGAGTTTACAAGATAAAAATATGAGGTTTGCTTTATTACCTTGCCAAGACTAATTATTGGTAAAATAAATATGTACACTCTATTTAATTTGCTTTAGTACCCTAGCAAATTACAACATATTTATTTTTTTATTACGCATGCATCATAACCAACAATTATCGCACGCTGCAGCGTGCTTAAAATGATGTTTATGATTCGCCTACTTTTTAAAAGGTTGCTATTGAAACATTTGCTCTACCTTTTTTACTTAGATATTTATCTGCCATTTAAATTACTATATGTCAAAATGAAGGAACATAATATTTAAATACAACTCAAAAAAGTAAAACATTTTTGAGAATATAAGGCATTCGTAATAAAAATAGCGTATGATATACGTGTATAAGAGGCTTTTAAAGATTCAAATATTTAAAATTCATTCTCTTGTACCTAGGTCTAAATTGATTAAATTTTAGACGCATTGTAGATAAAATTTCAAAAAATAAGTCCTTTTTTGTTACTATAGCCAAAGTCCTCTCAAGTATATGCTCACTAATGTACACCTGCTATTTCCATCAGGGGTAGTATTAATAAATACGAATACATCATTTCTTGCTTATTTATCACTATTAAAATTTCCCCACATTTGCACACAAAATGATGGTCATTTACTTTTATCATACTTGAAATGAATAAGAATTAAATGAATTTATTTAAAATGTTTATAAATATAAAGGGTATTTTAATATCAGTATTTTACCTTATATCTAAATTGATTAGTTATTATTTTTTAAAATTGAACATAACAAATAGGTACACATTGCAGTTAAGTTTTAAAACATTTCTACATTTGCGAATATATCTATATAAGCTACTGGTATTGTCGACATATTATTTAAATTATATCTGACCTTTATCTTGGCTGGTAGATACGAAATTGCTTGAATACATAATTTGATAAGAACTTTGCATCTACATTTTAATACAATGTAAGCTTGATTTTTATTGACCGACTGGAACCACGTATTTTCATACACATTTTTATTTTGTTCCGACTTTCTTTGTAAGATGTCAAGACCGCCGCGATATTGTTCTTAGTTTCAGAAATATTCACTTTTCAGTTTTTTCTGTATTTTTGCAATCTTCACCCCCGACTTTCTTTGTAATACGTCAAGACCGCCGCGCTAATGTTCTTAGTTTCAGAGATATTCCGGTGTGTATTTTCAAATGACATTTTATTTGGTTTCAAATTAATGTATTTTCTACACATTTTTGGACCGCTATCTATATGATGTAAATATTGGCGGTATGTTAGTATAGAGTCTCATAAGGCTAGGCTAAACTCGCCCCTAAATCTACCCCCCTTAGTAGTGGTTAGGCCTCTTTGGCACGATAATGATGATCACGTGGTGATCTAGAGTAAAACGGTATTAGCTTAAATATGGCGTAACCCATGTGGTCGATTTTTGCTACTGCGCACCTCCACCACGGTGGTGGATGCAGACCCCGCCAAGTATCCCTACTGATGGGAACTAAAGCAATTGGACGGTAGTTATTTGGAATTATTTTTTACCTTTCTTCGGGATTGGCTGCACTTGACCGCATTTCCAGCTAGAAGGAAAGCATGCAGTTCTGTATAATAGGGAGAAAAGCCTACATAGTGGAGCTGTTAGTTAAGCAGCACATTTCTTAAGTAATATTGCTGGACCGCCAACCGGTCCTGTGACCTTGTTATTGCCTAGGCTTTTGAGTATTTGTTTCACTTCGCGTTGGCGAAATAGCAGACGTGGCATTGATGAATTCACTCTCGGGATAGTTGGGGGAGTCTTTTCTTGATAATCTAAAGTAGAATTCCAAAATATTTCAGGTCCTGATAGAGCCGGCAACAGCACAAACAAAACAAACGAGCTTAGGTTGCGAACCTGCCGTAACTAATGGCTTCGGAATTCGGGAATTAGTGTTATCTTGTTGCATTTTTGTGAAATCGGAACTATTAATGTGCTTTTAAGTGTTTAAAAGTTGTACCGAATATTTCGTTGCATATTTAGGTATACAACTTAAATTGTTAGGCGTATTTTTAAATAAGTAAAACTATATATTTCGGAGTGAAAGACCTGTTGCTTTGCGGTTTGTGCTCTCTTTATAGTTCATTGTGTACCTCATATTTATAACTTGTGTTTAATTGTATATTTTATCACTTTCTCCGGCAGTTTGGGATAGTACCACCATTCAAGGTTCAAATACTTGTAAGTTTTTTACAACAGATTTACTAAAACCACGGCTAAAGATAGATTTGGTAAATACAGGCAAATGGCAGGGTGTTATTATTGAGTCCCTCTAATGCAGCTTCAACCTTTTACAATGCCCGTACTCGGTTTGAGGCTACCATAGATGCAAGCCTGATTGATGAGACTGCTACTGGTGGCCATTGTTGTAGTATAATGAATTTATATAATTAATATATTATTGTTGTTGCCCGGTTATATTTATATACAGCATTTAAACAAATTTATCATCATTGGACTTATGGATATAATAACAGAGGAGATCCTAATGAGATGCTAAATTTTATGATAATGAAAACAATTATAAACTTGAACATTGATACGTCTATTTCTTAATGCTCTTATACTAAGCATGCCATTTACCTCTAATCAAACTTGTGCTGAGACGTAAAATTCAATTTTAATTATTTCTTTTCTATTAGAGATTCACATTAGACCAATTCGTATACATCAAAACTTACTTCAAACGATATAGAAGTTCTTTTGTGTTTATTTATTTGTCTGTCATTCTTCTTTTGTCTGTATGATAGATAAGTTTGGGATTTTGCTTACTGCAATTATTATTGATTTAATTTTGATCAAGCTTTATTAAAAAAATTATAATAATAGTTATCTAAATTTAGCTACATATTCGTATAATTTCCTGAAAAACGTTTCATTTATCTGTCGTCGTTTAAAAATTTTAAAACTAAATATTCTCATGGCTTTTCTAAATTATGACATGAACGATAGCTTTCTGACAAATAAGTGGAAACTGATCACATTGGTCGCTTGCGTGCTGTGCATTTTAAAATAGATGGCACGCCTTCAGTCTTTTATTAAGTTTACAACAATTGCTGACCTAAATTCGACCCAAGTAATATTTTAAATGCAAATTGATTTCTTCCGAGCTTTAAATAAGTTCTAAGGAGGTTCAATGTAAAAGTTGCGTATTATTGAACTTGAACTTCGAAAATATTATGTAGACATTCAACATAAATTAAAAACAACGCGAGCGAACCTTAAAGTTACAATGGTTAGTAGATTTTATAGTATAAATAGTCAAGCGGGCCATCATCTGATAGGCTTTTGTCTCTCACTTATTCCGCTCTCATCTACTGCAGTCCACAGGGACGTGGTAGAGAGTTCTACCTATATCCTAATCTTCCAACCAAACTCAAGAAGTGCAGCTCACGGGGATACCCGCCTAAAAAGTACTAAAGTCGAATCTGCGATAGATCTGTCAAGTGGCTTTTAAAGCTAAATGGTTACAATGCGTTAAAGTGCTGAGTGAAATTAAGATGAACTAAGAACCTTAAATAATTATCTCATCGAATGATCAAACCTAACCATAAATTAAAACACAACACCGCTCTTAAAGAATTTTATTATAATACAGATACTAAGGCCTATAAACAATTTAAGCCATACCTCAACCGAAAGGAGATGCATATTTTAGTAATCGGGTATAGAGTAAACTCATTAAGTCTTTGAACAATAAACGTTGATATTGTTGTAACGAAGTTACTATATTTTTAGGGAAATAGTATGCAAGCCGGATTAACTTTCTTATTTTACGAGCTATTCACATCATTCTTTTTCGTAAAATATAATTTAAATATTCTAAACTCAGTTCAATAAAATATTCCGTCGCGAAAAGCCGGGAAATCGGTTTTCACATTTTCCGTAGTACTCGCGCGGTACCAGTAGAACGTCGCGATCTCCGTCGCAGCACCGTGCGCGTGTAGGTCCCCCCTCATCGGCCGGCCGATGACGTGATCCCCCACTACGCGTCGAGGTAACAAAACCGGGCTGCATCTCGCTGCTGAACAGGCAGAACTCACCCGAGATCTCGAAGAAGACGTCGCCAGCCAGCCAGCCGCCTAGCCCAGCCCAGACCAGAGGACGAGGACCGCCAATGTAAGCAGCCAAGCTGAGCCAGACCCACGCCGCTTCCTGCAGGTCGCCGCCATGACAGCCACCTTCAGCAGACCACCATCGTCGCCGCCTCTCTTGTCCGCCTTCGCTGCTGCTATATAGGTATTACTGTAGGTATATGTCTCTCCCTCTTACACTACACTAAGCTGGTCTCGGTTTTCCATTCCGATCAGTTATTCTTTCACTACACAAACTCTGTCTCTCTCTCTCTCTCTACACTACAAGCCGGCCTCGGTCTTTCAATTCCGGTCGGTTGTATCTTTACAAGCTCTATCTCACACTCAACCCACCTTCCTCCATTCCTCATCTCTCTCACTCCCTTACATTACACAAGCTGGTCTCGGTTCTCCATTCCGATCAGTTATTCTTTCACTACACATGCTCTCTCTCTCTACACTACAAGCCGGCCTCGGTCTTTCAATTCCGGTCGGCTCTATCTTTACAAGCTCTCTCTCACACTCAGTCTACCTACCCCGTTCCTTAACTAGCCTATCGCCTCCACGACGGCGTAAACTCGTAGTAGCGAAGCACGACTGGAAAGCAATGACGTATCCGCGTACGCGCAATCCTGGTTTTATATTTCACATATGCAGGAAGCCTCGTCAGGTCGTTTATTAATGTCGCACCGTATCCTATGTATCGTCGTCATCCTTATGTCAGATATTATCCGAACCTTAACGCTATCGTCGCATGTTTCCGTAATCTTCTAAGCATTAAGCCGCCTATATCCATACCCGTCAGGACCAAGTCAGAGGAGCTACGTTGGACCGAGGTTGGACCGTCAGTCGAGTGCCTGTCCGTGGACTCGTGGATACAGTAACCCAAGTAGCTTCGTCGTAGCAGTACCGTTCCTTAACAGTTGATATCGCGGCTCTGTTTCTCTTCTCAACGTCAATGTCATTCCGTTACGTTTCGCATACCATACCCACCCTCTGGCAATATTTTCGTTTCTTTATCATTTGGGTTAAGCATAAGTCGCATAGAGTAACTCTTTAGTTAAGCATTAATGGTTTAGGTTAACCGCAGTTTAGGTAGGTTGGATTAATAAAGAATAAATTCTCACGTTGCAACGTTGGGTTAGCATAGGTCATCAGGGTTTTGACGTCAACATTCTTTATATTTCCAGTTGGCAAATAGAGATGCTGTATTAGGTGTATTTTGAAAGTGTGTGTTTTCTTTCTAAATCCCTTCCTGCTAGTATTAAGTTAAGTTAAGCAAGTGAATTTCTGACAGCAGCCGGCAACCACGCAAACATTCAAGATTGACCCCTGGTTCGCCGTTTCTCCACTGTCTAAAAGCAACCCGGTGCGGAGTGGGCCCTCTACCACTATAATCCAGATGCGGTGGCGCCCGTGAACCAACCATTGGATGACGTAATGGTTAAACTAGGCAGTCCAATAGTATTTTATGCAGAAGAAATAGCATAGCATGCAGTAGCAAAGAAGCGCCTAACGAGAAACGCGTCACATTGTAACCTACTAAAATGCATAAGCTAGTAAAGAAATATCACCCTGTCGTAAGTTTGAACTTGAACTTGGAGATTGTTATATAAACATTAAAAGCAAACTATAAACAACGCGAGCAATCAACGGGAGCAATTTTGAACCTTAAGCATGCCACGATCATCACTTTTTAGTATAAATACGCTAACGAACCCTCAGTTCGGTAGACCTTAGTCTCGCCTCCAGCTCCCAAGGTTAGCCACTTGACGACTGCCTTCTGGGTTCTATCCGCTCTTAAAGTTAGCCATACGGCTGCTTTAGGTTCTAGTCCATTCCTTCCAAACCTGGTACCGGTTAGCCACTTGACGACTGCTAGGACCAGGGATTTCACAACCTCCATAGTAAAGTACTGACAAGAAGTTTGTCAGAGTGTTGAGAAAGACAAGTATCTTATTAGTCAGTTAATAAGTTTAGTGAAATCTTTTAGTGCTCTTAAATAAAACCCAACTCTTAAGAAAAACTATAAATTATAAGACAGTAAACAAAGACAGACCTATAAACAGTACCTCAAGTATAATAGGTATAATAGAATCTCATTTTTTCTGACCAATAATTATTGTTAGAGTTTTATCGTTAATACATTGTTATAAACCAAACGTGCTTATTTTATCATCTCTTCTTACCCCACGTAACTCGGTCCCGGTCTACCTCAGTTACCTCCCGGCACGCTAAACAAGGCGTGTCCTCACGAGTAGAACATCCAGTGGTAGATTAAAGGAAGCATTGAGACCCCGTCATTGTACTAATCGCGACGCGGCTCTTCTCTGGGAAGTTATTCTTTAAGAAACAGGCTACCCCCTAAGCTATTCGTGACAATATGGTTTTACCGAAGTGTCTTCTTTATTATCTTTTCTCACCTGGCGTAGGTCGATCCATAATCTGAGCTATATAACCTACACCCCATCCAAGGCACAGGTAACTAATCATGACAATATAGAGCCAGATACATTAAAAGATCAATTTGGCTTGAACGTGTTTTTGTTAACAATACTCAGCATTACCCAATTCTTAAGGAAAATGTAACGAAGGAATTAAATTTCTCTCTTACACCTAGTTGCTCTTAACAGCTATTTGGAATCGTTACGATTTCAAGAGCAGTTTTAACAGTTATAACAGCTTTAGGAACATGCAGAAATCATTATTAAAGTGTTTTAAAGTATAAGTGATTTACTTCAGCAAATAAAGGATTTCTTTAACAAAAATCAATAGTTTTCAAGTACATCGGCGAGTATTATTTCTAATTAATTCTAGAAGTGGCAATAAATGGCCAATGATAAAAAATAGCTATAGAGAGAAAATATAAAAAAATATTTCAATATTTTAAATGAACCAGTAAATCTTGGCAAAACAAAATTTATTGTGATTCCTGGTCATCAACCAGCATACTATCGGGTGGAAATTCCAATTTTCAAGGTTCAGTGATAATTCTCAAAGGTTAAGTGATAATTCGGGATCGATCTACGTCAGGTGAGAAGAGATAATAAAGAAAGCACTTCAGTTAAAAACAATAAAAACGTCTATTGGTCAAAGACTTAATAATAAAACATTGACAATATTGTAATCTACTAAAATGCATAAGCTACTAAAGAAATATCACCCTGTCGTAAGTTTGAACTTGAACTTGGAGATTGTTATGAAACATTAAAAGCAAAATATAAACAACGCGAACAATCAACGGGAGCGACTTTCAACATTAAGCATGCCATGTTCATCACTTTTTTAATATCAATACGCTAACGAAACTTTAGTCTCGCTTCCAGCTCCCAGGTTAGTCATTTGACGACTGCCTTCGGATTCTATCCGCTCTTAAAGTTAGCCATACGGCTGGTTTAGGTTCTAGTCCATTCCTTCCAAACCTGATACCGGTTAGCCACTTGACGACTGCTAGGACCAAGGGTTTCACAACCTCCATAGTAAAGTCAAGACAAAAAGTTTGTCGAGAGTTCTGAGAAAGACAAGTGTCTAAATAGTCAGTTAAAAAGTTTAGTGAAATCTTTTAGTGCTCTTAAATAAAACCCAACTCTTAAGAAAAACTATAAATTATAAGACAGTAAACAAAGACCTATAAACAGTACCTCAAATCGAGAAAGGATGCGCACCGTAGTAATCGCGTATAATAGAATCTAATTTTTTCTGACCAATAATCATTGTTAAGGTTTTATCGTTAATACATTGTTATTGTTATAAACTAAACGTGCTTACTTTATCATCTCTTCTTACCCCACGTAACTCGGTCCCGGTCTACCTCAGTTACCCCCCGGTATGCTGAACAAGGCGTGTCCTCACGAATAGAACATGCATTGGTAGAGTAATGAAAGCATTGAGAGCCGGTCATTGTACTAATCGCGATGCGGCTCTTCTCTGAACAGTTATTCTTTAAAAAACGCGCTATCCCCTAAACTATTCGTGACAATATCTATTGGTCAGAAACTTAATAAGATTATATTATACTTCATTACTAAGGTGCGCATGCCTTCTCGATTTGAGGTATATTTATGAATTGTTTATAGGTCTTTAGTCACTGTTTTATAAACATAGTTTTTCTTAAGAGTTTGTGTTGTGTTTTATTTAAGGTTGGCTTGCTAGTAAGATCACATGAATATGGCACTACACTTTTAACTACTTGACAGACTCTACTTAGAATATTATCTTCCTCAGAACTTTGACAACGTTATCATAGATTCGAGCCCAGATTTGGGTGAAGAGAAAAGGATTAGAACCTCAAGCGCCCATGTGGACAGGCCAGGAGCTGGTTAGAACCTCAAGCGCCCATGTGCACAGGCCAGAAGCTGGTTTTAGGTGAAAGGCAAAAGCCTAACAAACTGAAGGTTCGCTAGCATATTTATATCATAAAATCTACTGAGCGTTGCATGTTTAAGGTTGTAAGTCGCTTGCGTTGCCTGCTCGAGTTGTTTATAGTTTGCCTTTAATTATTATATAATAATTTGCTAGTTCAAGTTCAAATTTAGGACAGAGTGATATTTATTTAGTAGTTTATGCCTTTTAGTAGTTCACACGTTCCTCCGCCCTCTAAACGTTGGTCCCCAACGTTAACACGACCTCTTTTGCGTTAAAAAGAAAGACCTCAATTCGAGAAAACGTGTCACCTATTCAACATCACAGTAGTAGTTCACAATAATAGAGAAAAAAAATATAGGAAAATTAGGCATTAGTTATGATGCTTTTACAGCTCAAACCCTTTAGGACTGCAAGGTCGATTCAGAGAGTAAATCACTCCTTGAAACTCTTTACTCTGACGTAGGAGTTGTACCTGGCTATCAAGTTATTTCAAAATTCTGTCGGAAAAATTACAAAAATGGAGGTACAATTACTCTCATTAACGAAAACTTATCGGTCGGCCTAGATTTTAAGGCCCTGGATAAACTGGATGGGTTGTTGGTTGAGAGAGAATTTGAGTTTTCTGTTGTATTTTCACAAAAGTACAACCTATATATTGTGTGCTTGTATCGTTCTCCGAATAAATGTGTAGACATTTTTTTAGTTAGACTGGAACTAAGGCAGGTCTCCCATCGGGTCGACCGGTTGCATGAAACCGATCGTACGAAACTTGTGATTTTTCCCGCGTACGACTTTTGTATTTAAATACACAGACTGTCTTCCACTGCCGCGACTGCGATCAGGATCGCATGCAGCAACGCAACTGAAATTGCATGCGATCAGTTCTGCTGGTCGCGGCTTGGTTTTCAGTCATCTAGTGTGAGCGACAGAGCCTTTTGTTTACATAAAAATGAACGGTTTAAAAATATTCAGTTCGTACAATAGGTGGGCGTACAAGAGGTGGGAAAGTAGCCCTGTTTGAATAACTATAAATTAGATACCTAGTTATTCGGAAAGAGATAATACGCTGCTTGGGAGAAAGTGTCATGAAACTTTTGAGGATCACCTTGTAACTCTTTTGCTGCTACAAAAGCTCTTCGATCATAATTATTGACAATGTATGGGTGCACCCAAAATTTCCTTCGTTTTCGGCGTCTTAAATACTGCCACACGACGGCGACATTGCTATCACAACTGAATAAACATCGACTCGGTGTGCGAATGTCTACCCGATTAGTTTCATGAAACCAGTTGCGCACAATCGGTTTCATGCAACCGGTCGACCTGGTGAGAGAGCTGCCTTATTATCGAGATTCCCTACCAGATCGCGACTGATTTTAGCAGGCGATTTGAACGTTGATTTCGAGCACGTAGACAGTAGAGCTACGTGCGTGCTTTCTAGTGTGCTAAGCTCCTACAACTTGTTAATGCATGTTGCCGAATCCACCCGTGTAACAGTTAATTCATCAACGACCATCGACTATGTCTGCTCAAACTTACAGGAGGAGGTGAATTGTAGAGTCATCGATGCTGCGCTCTCAGACCACCATGCCGTTATGGCGCAACTTCCTATAGAAGCAACTAAACTAAAAAAGAAACCAGTACGTAAGAGAATCATGAGTCGTCGTAATTTTGACTCTTTCAGGCACACTTCTAACTCCATTGATTGGCGGCAAAATGGCAACACCCTTACTCTCTTCTATAAAAAAATATGTGAAGCGTTTAATATGTCTTTCCCTTTTCGTAATATCAAACCCAAAACTAACAAACGGTGGATTACAAATGGTATACGTGTCTCTGCAGAAAACTTACACTTTGCCTCTCAACCATTCCTAGCGCAGCTTTATTGTGCATACCACAAAATTTACAAAAGTGTCTTAAAAAGGTCAAAAAAATTATTTTACTCCTCCAGATTGAATAACGCAAGAAGTAAACACCGTGAAACTTGGAGGATCGTGAATGAGCTCGCTGGTCGCTTCAGACATAAACATCATGAATCTAAACTTCATCCAAATGATTTAAATGAGTTCTACTCCTCTGTTGCCTCAAATCTTACCAAAGATATTAACACGCCCGTCGATCCTTTGTCAGATCTGTCTAATTTGCGTGTGTCGAAGTCTTTCTTTCTATCTCCAACCGACCCACAGGAGATAAGGAGCATTCCATCCGTCATCAAGAACAAATCTTCCTCGGGTGAGGATGGGCTGTCTGCGGATTCTCCAGGAACTTCCTCATGAAGCATTCGTGGGCTTTGCTAAATCTTGTAATTCCTCTTTCGAATCAGGATATTTTCCAGACTGTTTAAAGTCCACAAGGATAATTCCCGTTCACAAGGGAGGCGACTTTAGTGATCCTTCTAACTTTCGCCCAGTTTCACTCTTGTCTACCATCTCTAAAGTGATAGAACAGCTTGTTAAAAAACGGATGGTCAATTTCTTAGAGGCCAATGACATTGTTAACATTAAACAGTTTGGATTTCAACCTAAAAAAATACTTCGGATGCAGTTTTCTTTTTCCTGGAGGAACTGTTGGCTGGTCTGAACGGGGGTTAGGCGTCTGCGGCAGTGTTTTGTGACTTGTCGAAAGCATTCGACTGCGTAAGTCATGAAATGCTGCTGAGGAAGCTTTCAGTCTGCGGCTTTAGGGGGGTGGCACTGGAGTGGATCAAATCATACCTGTCGGCTCGTACTCAGTCTGTTTCTGTGGGGGAGGATGTATCTAGTGCGATACCTATAACTTGTGGAGTGCCCCAGGGGTCAGTTTTGGGACCCATCCTATTTTTGCTATACATCAACGATCTGATGCCGCTCGACATTACGGGCTCTTTCACTGTTTTTGCAGATGACACCACAATTCTGTGGAGAGACAGTGATGTTTGGAGGCTCAGCTCCCGAATTAATTCTGACCTCTCGAAGGTGATGACATGGTGTAATGCTAATCGTTTATGTTTCAATATCTCCAAGACCCACATTGTTACGTTTAAGAATCTTACACTTCAAGGGATTGCCATTGGACACCATATAGTGGATAGTACCTCTAGCGTTAAGTTTCTAGGTCTCAGTATTGATTCTTATTGAAACTTAAAGTTTGATTGCCACATTTCGCAACTTACAAGGAAACTTGCGTCTGGCGCATACTGCGTGCGAATCACTTCCTTGGAGCTGGGCAGACAAATAGCCAGATCTACATACTTTGCGCTGGTGGAGGCACACCTTCGGTACGGCTTACCGTTTTGGGGAGCATGCACAAAGTGTTTGTTTCGGCAGGTTTTCGTTATGCAAAAGAGAGCACTTCGTTTTCTTCGCCCGGTTCCTCCAGGGACCAGTTGCAGACCACTCTTTATACAAAACAGTATACTGACGCTCCCTTGTCTGTATGTTCTTGAAACTGCATGCTTGATAAAAAAGCACTTGTCGAGGTTCTCTCCCAATCAGGACATTCATCTGACTCGTCAGGGTAACAATATCAGACTTCCAATACCACACTTTGCCATGATCCATCGGTCTTTTATATACAGTGGGATTAAATTTTAAAATCATTTACCACAAGACATAAAACTTGAACCTAATTTAAAAAGGTTTAGAGTTAAATGTCGTGATATATTGGCTATGTGCGCTTTCTATACCGTGGACGAGTACTTGAATTGCCGGTTTTAAGCGAACTTTCAGCATTATCAAGACCAAATGTTACTTTAGAATATTTCGGTTCCTTTTATTTTGTTTGTTCATTTTATGTGTTCATTTTTTAACCCTATCCAATCTGACATGTAAATATGCGCCTCAGGCCGCAATACTTTCACCAACTCTGTTCCTCATCTATATTAATGACCTGCTGACCGAAACAAATAATCCTGTTTACAGTTTTGCAGATGATAGTACCCTTGTCTCCCACTTTAGATCAGAAAAACCCTTACCAGCGACTGAGACTCATCACCGTAGACAGGAGCAGATTACAGCAATTAATCAAGACCTGGAGAAAGTTCAAACTTGGGGCGACCGAAATTTGGTCCAGTTCAATGCAGCAAAGACCCAAGCAGCCACGTTTACCAAGAGGGCCAATACAGCGGGCCCTGACATCATTATGGCAGGGTCGACCATTCCTTCATCCTTGTCAATCGGACTGCTGGGTAACTCGATCAACAGCAATATGTCCTGGCATGACCACGTTGCTAACATCGCAAAATCAGCCTCCCAGAAGCTTGGTGCGCTATTTCGCAACAAAAAACTCTATACACCGCAGCAGTTGCTCTTGCTCTACAAAGCGCAAATAAGACCGTGCTTAGAATATTGCTCACATATCTGGGGTGCCGCACCAAAGCACACCCTAAAGCTGCTGGATTCCATTCAGAAGAGAGCTGTGCGTCTCGTCGGCGACCCGGAGTTGACCCGGAATCTAGATAGTCTGGAACACCGCAGACATGTAGCCGAGATATCTCTGTTTTACAGATACTTTCACGGCAGATGTTCCCAGGATTTGGTCCGCCTCATCCCCCCTGGCAGCTCCTGTCAGACAGTCACGACAGAGCGCATCAGTTCGTCGTACAACTGGAAACACCTAGAACATCGCTTTACAAGAACTCCTTTGTCTGGCGCACTGCATCACTGTGGAACTCACTCCCAGGACATCTGTTTCCCACTAATTACAACTTACAAATATTCAAGAGCCGTGTCAATCAACATCTTCGCACACACACCGCTCATCGAGCGCCATAGGGTCTTCCTTTAGTGTGTGTGCCACTGCCATAAAAAAAAAAAAAAAACAAAATTTTGAATTATTATTTTAGTTTTTTTTTCTTTTAATTGTTTTATACTCATCTAGAATTAACACGTCTGTAGTTGTTGTCCAATTATTAATAGTTAGATATACTAACATTCCTTTGAAATCATGTAATATAGTTAAGTAACTTTTATTGTATAGACGTATCTTCACTGTAGAATTATCAAATAGGTTGCTTTTGCCTATATCTTCGAGTTCGTAGCATAAGACTTTGCTTTGTCAATTGAATTGTAAATTTATAACAATAAAGCTTTATTGAATTGAAAAAAAATATATTATTAGCTTTATGGTGTCAATCAACATCTTCGCACACACACACCGCTCGTTGAGTGCCATAGGATCTCCCTTTAGTGTGTGTGCCACTGCCATAAAAAATGGAGACCATTGATAAGAAATATTGTGCTCACTGAAGGCAGCGTATAAACCTAATTGCCTTAATACTATCCAATAAAGAGGTAAATGAAATGCAGCCATATTTGCAAACCTGTAGTGTGTCGTAGATATTTACATTATATCAAATAATATATTACTTTAGAGAAAAATACAGTTTTGACCTATAGCATACTTTAAGGCCTTTAAGTATTCGTTTCACTTCGCGTTGGCCAAATACCAGACCTGGAATTGAGGAATTCACTCTCGGGACAGTTGGGGAGCATTTCCTTGAGGATCTAGGATAGAATTTGATGTAAACATTTTGTCAAGAATATTCGCTTTTTCTTGGTCCGATTCCGATATTGTTGAATGATGGAATTGCCGTCTCTAAGAAATCTTGATTACCAGCTTTGACAACTGACCAAAAGGATCTCGATCCGTTAGGACAGTTGAGAAGCTTGTTCTTGATCTGCTCGTTATATCCCTTGCTCTCGTCGATTTTCAATTGTAGGATCTGGGTGCTATTTGGTGATGATTCTCATGGGCAATAGTAGCCTATGATGGAATTGTAATTTTACAAGTGGGTGATACCTGCTTTCTTAAGCAGTATTATAATTATAGCCCGGTGCCACTGGGAAGGTATTTCCCTGTTTTCTAAGCAAGCATCGAATAATTGGCATATTAATTTTAGTAGCGTAGTTCCCTCATAACAGGACTCGCTTGTTATGCCGTCATCATCAGTTGCCGTATTATTTTCATTTATATCTCGTAGTGCTACTCTTATTTCATCTAAGATGATATTTGGAACCTCTCCGGACCACTGATTGCGCATACTTTGTATGCTGGTGTCTAGGCTCGGTGCATTTTCATCTCTATATAGCGTCGCCTAAACATTTTTGATAACCTTTTGCGCTCGTTTTGGCTCATCAGAAAAACTTAATTTAATGTAACGAAATAGCTAAAACGCGTAACTCCAGTTAATTTTTGCTGATGTTCCAACATCAGCGACGATGATCTCCATCTCGTATTCATTTTGTACCATAACTACATTATCGCTTTTAAAAATCGTACTGAAAATGCACCCATAAAATTATTTACGATATTTGATACTTAATAAAATATTGCTATATCAGATACTCAAAAGCCTCTTTTGTTTCACATGCAGTGTTGTTTGCTTAGACTTTATACACACATAAAGCTTTAAGGCAGCTTTATGAAAAGGCTATAACAATCTTTTCCAGCCAGGGGACCTCGATCTTCGATGTTTTACGAGAGCTTTATTATTGCTTTAATAATGTGATAACAGAAAAATGTTTTAAAGAAGCTTTGAAATATTGGCTGCAACATTTGCCTGTGCCCCATGATAAAACCCAATCGAAGGCTGCACTTATATATTTCGCAGTAAAGAAAGTTAACCCTCTCGAATTATTTGTAATTTAAACAGGTCAATTAAATACTCCATAGCCCATATATGCTATTGAGGTAACCCGCCTATTTAAAATATTATTTCATTAGATCTTATATATTCAGTTTTTGAGACACTCTCAATTGTTGTCAGTCATAATTTTCGTAGTGGGAGTTGAAGGATTATTCCACGTTGGATCGGCGATTTTGGTTCGGCGTCACTTTTGAGTCAACCTGTCGTCAAATTGGCAGCTTTGAGTGCCGGCTGGAGATATTTTTTTCGATTTTGCTTTTTGAGAGATTCTCCAGCCGGGCCTTTGCTTTTCAAGTTTTAGGCCATATCTGTGCCTTGCCTTTTGCTTAGTGTTTGTTGAAACTGCCCTTTGGGGAATTTAAATGCTAATTTAGACAGGTGAGTGTGAATGCCACCATTTTGTGAAGCCATGTGGATGGATTTTAATTCCACTTTAATTTCTCTTACAGAGGCCTTTTCGTCAATCTTTGCAGTATTGTGATTCCGGCGTGAGCTACCGAGACCCTTACAGGTAATTTACCCTTGATTTTTTCTTTTCTCTTGATATTTCCTTTTTTTTATTGTTGCTCTGAGTGTAAATGCTTTCTTGATTATGAGTTATATATGGAGCCTTAAATATATTGATGTTCTACATAGTCCTACCGACGGGCCTTTCCTACTGGTCGAACCTGCCTTTCTGCTAGCTCTTTGGCAGAAGCTACTCCACCCACCAGGTTCCTCGGCTGAGGAAGTAGTCGATTTCTTCAGTTCCTCGTGTGCCTCGTTCCTCGAGTGAGCAGGTTGTTCCGGAGCTGTCGTCGAACTGTGAGAGATCAATTTTTTTTTATTATATTATATTCACTTGATTGCTGCTTAAATTATTATTTAATTAACTCGGCCTAATCAACGTAATTTTAACTTTCCTTTATCGAATAATAGATATTGTCAACTAACATAAAATCATACAGTAGAAAGTTTGAACTTAACCTTGAGTCGCAATTATAAATTGTTGTTAATTAAAGTATAACCTGTTATGATTAACCTTGTTGACAATTCAAAACAATCCTCGAATTAGAGGTCAAAGTTTGATATAAAATGCTGGGCAGCAGCCCATACCGGCAGACTTTGATCTTCAGTGCAAACTACCGAAAAGGAAAAGCCCCTCTGGTTGATCAAAGCTATCACTTTAAAAAAGACCTATCAGTGCGAACTACCAAAAGGGAAAAGCCACTCTGATCAGGCACGTTTAAAAAAAACCTATCAGTGCGAACTACCGAAAGGGAAAAGCCACTCTGATCAGGCACGCCTTAAAATGGAATCAGTGAAAATTAATAACGCCATAAGGCAAAGTGCTGTTTAAATTAACTACATATAAAAAAGTAAACTACGTAACTAAACATTCAGCCAGATCAAATAATCTATCGGCCCGTCAGTCTAATTGCAACAGTCCCTCAGGCTCTCTGCTGTTCGTGGTTAACTTTTTCGCGAGGAATATCCCAGGGGGCATATGAGATATGCATTCCCGAATATTTTGATAATACTTACAACCTTATATACTCAACCTGAAGTTAATGAACCAAGCCATCCATCTCTCCCAACTGCCTATATCTGAGCTCCGTCTCCTGAAAGAGCACAGCGCAACTACTGCAACGAAGTCAGTTCCATAGGCGGCAAGCGGTAGGAGCGTCTTATGTGACACGTGGTGGAGGTAGCCGTTTTGATTCCCGTACATAGGACACAGGACCAAGGACTCGTCAAGGAGATACACTTTTTCTAGATGGACCCCTGATCCAGCTAAAAATAAAATTTTGCATCAGTACATGCCGTCTATATTTTTTATAGCCGTGGTGACCCACGAGAGTGTTTTCTCTACCAGTTTTCATTGAGATTTTTTGGCAATCATAAAAAGTTGCTTTCTTGACATTTGGGTGAAGTTAAGAATCATTGTCGTCTAATTATTTAAATCCGTCCCCGAATGTCAGATAAAAAACACTATCTACGTTCTAAGAGTCAATCCGACACGCCAGCTAAGGAGCCCACCCTACCTCACAGCAGTACAGCCATCTTCCCAGCATCAAGGGAATTAAGAAGATCGCCACCGACATCTCCAATAATAAATTTAGAACAAGTTAAGCTAATCTCATTTCTCGACAAACCATTAGTGGAACCACCTAGTGAAAACTTGCAAATATACCAAGGAAACCAAGCATCACACAGCAGCACCGAGGCTAGAGAAGTCATCAGTGAAGAAAGTGAACAAGACGAAGCACAAGATATCCAAACAATACGTCACAACATGGCAAACACAACAATCACAGACGCTTTGGCCACTGCAAAGAAAGCAGCAATACCACAGTTTATTAGCCCACCTACATTCCATCCTTGCAGATGCAAAGCCAACGATTTTATAAAATCATACGAAAGAATGGCAACAGCAAACGGATGGGATGATGCGTTAAAAATTTGATATTTTGAAACATTTTTAGACGGAGCAGTAAATCTATGGTTCCAGGAATACAAGGCAGCAAACCAAAATAATGGATGGGTGGAATTGCAAGCAGACTTTATCAGTGAATTCGAAGACAGAAATTATCGAATATCACGTAAAAAGAGAGTGGAAGAAAGAAAGCAGTTAGAGAATGAAACAGTGATAAATAATGTGTACGAACTAAGAGTACTTTATCACGACTACAAGGCAAACGTGGACATAGAAGAGTTTTTAAGTATATTTAGCGAAGGGCTCACCGAAGACAATTATTATAGCTTTTACTGGTTGACAAACCCCCCAACAGCCAACCTCGAGACTTAGACGATCTGAAGGCGCTAGCAGCAAC
>MU191396.1:21207-35981 GCA_016904865.1 Pissodes strobi
AAAATTACCGTCCTCCATATATCTATCGTCCTCCGAATAATACCAATTTCTCCAAACACTTACCGCAAATATAATTATTATACAAATATACAAAATAACTTCAAAAGACAAGAAATGCCACAAAACCACAATAGCAACTTACAAAGGCTCTCAACATACACAAATAAGGATAACCAGAAATGCCAGACTTGCGGAAAATTGGGACACTTCGCAGCAACTTGCCGAAGAAATCACCCAAAAGGCAGCGGATGGCGAAATTAAGCACACCAGTCATCCTAGCAGGAGGGGATAAGGAAAAGAAAGGCATACTTTGCATCACAATAAAATTAAACAATAAAAAAGTCACGGCAGTATCTATATACTGGATCTTAAAATAACGTCATACAAAAAGAGTGGACAACAGGCCTGAAACATAGAAATAGCAACACAATTCTCATAGAAGCAGGAGGGCATCGTATACAAGTAATGAGTGAAGTTACCACACCATTACAAATAGGAAACAAATTTAAGCTCCAGATAAAAGCAAAAGTAATCAACAGTGCACCCTATCCAATAATATTAGGCATAACATTTCTAGAACGTAACAAGGCAGTAATAAATATCCCAAACAAAGAACTGATAAATCAAAATAAATATAGAATCCCATTGATATACAAATCAATGAATGACACAGCACCGAGACTAACAACATCAGTACAAAACCATAAAAAGACCAGCAGAGATAAAAAAACAGGACAACAAATTCAAGTCATTTTTACAACAGCAAAACAACATACAATTAGATAGACTAGAATCCATACAGGAACAACATAGAAATATACAGAGCCTCAGCAATGATATTCCGACAGTATGGGGATTAACAGATATGAATAAAACAAAAAAGTATATAGCTAAAATACTTAAGCAAGAATTCCCAACAACAAATTGGAATAAAAATAATAAAATAGGAACAGTTTCAGTGACCAAAAATACAAATGGCAAAACTGGTTTCTACCTCCACACTAGGAGCAACACAAATAGTATGCCAACACTTGAAACATCATTTGAATGCCTCATAAAACTAAGGGAACTATTTAAACAAAAGGGAATTAATAAAATAGCCATACCTAGAAGAGGTTGGGGCTTGGATATCCCAGAATGGAATTCATTTAAAAAAATGTTGCACTACATATTCAACATTGTAATAGAGTAAACGCCTAGCATTTTTAAAATTAGAGCTAGAGAGAACTATGTCATCAAAAAGGGAGAAACAAAAACATTAGAATTAGAAATCCCAGAATACCAAGAAATAGAAGGCCACTCAAATATTTTAAATTGTAAATACAACATAGACTGGTTAGCCACAAAGCAATTATCAATTGAGGCAAATATATACACAAATGGAAAAAAATTGTTTATCCCAGTAGCAGCAAAGTCAAATTACCCAGCTAAAATCTACAGGGGCACTACAATAGCAATGTTAGAAGACATACAAAAAGAAGATACCGCATACAACCTACACCTCAGCAAACACACAACAGATAAGAAAGAAATGATAACCCTAGACGATCACCATCTAGACAACATCACAGGCATCAAAGCACGAATACAACTGGAAGAATTACTACTTGAATATAGGGACGTATTTGCAAAATCTCCAAAATATATGGGAAAAACAAACCTAACCGAACACGTCATTGAGCTAGAAGACAACAAACCACAGAAAAGCCGTCCATACCGTGTGTCCCAAAAAGAAAGAGGCATAATAGACGAACAAATTCAAGAAATGCTAGGAAACGAAGTAATAAGACCATGTCACTCGCCCTGGGCAAGCCCAGTTGTACTAGTAAAAAAAGAAGGATGGCAATACTAGGTTCTGCGTAGACTATAGAAAATTGAACTCAGTCACAAAGAAATCAAATTGGCATCTGCCTCAGATAGACGATATACTAACCTATCTAGGCGATTCTACCTGGTTTAGCACATTGGACATGTTTTCCGGATACTGGCAAGTCCCAATACAGGAGGATTCGAAACAATATACCGCTTTTGTAGCACAGGGACTTGGTTCATACGAATTCAATGTGTTAAGTTTTGGACTATGTAACGCTCCAGCAACATTCCAAGAGTTGACAGATCGAGTATTTAGTGACACGAAGTGAAAGAAATACTCATATACCTGAACGATATAATAATATTTTCAAAAACGCTAGAAGAACACTTGCTAAAATTAAGAAATGTCTTCGACAGATTACGTCAGGCAAATTTAACATTGAAACCAAGCAAATGCGAATACCTAAAGAAAGAGATAAAAATTTTGGGATTCAAGGTCGGTGACAAGGGTATATTACGTGACGAATCCAAGCTCACGTGCATCAGAAATTTTCCAACACCAACTCTTCACTGCCAGTTTCTCTAATTCTGGAGTGAAGGTATTGCGCCTTCACTCCAGAGGCAAAAAGCAATGAATATGACAAATTATTAGGCACAAAGACATAACTATAACTTATCTGATTAAGGCATTGCTAGAAAAATAGAATAGCAATTTTGTGTGAGGTATGTGGAATATTTTAGATAATATACACATTCTTCAATATTTTCTTATGGTAAAACAAAAATAACTAAGAATTATCATGTTTCTTTAATGACGGAATTTCAAATGATTAATCTAAAAAGATTAAAATATTATTTTATAAGATGTTACCTTTCTTGAGCCACTTTTTCTTTCGCGAACGTGATTACCAGATTGTTGCCCCTGCTATTATTGACGTGCTTAAAATTAGCAATATTAGATATTTTGTGACAATCAACACTGTTATAAGACAATCATAGTGTTTATTTGTACTTTTGCACCAAGAAAAAATTACTTTTTATTTACTTTTTTCATATCGACGTAGATTTACTGTCGAAAATGTACGGTGTAAGCGCTTTCTGAATTTCAGCGAGATTTCGTTGAGCCCTTGGATAAAAAAAAAGCTTTCCGTAATAGGCTTATTTACAGAATCTGTTAGAGCTTTTGAAGTAGCAGTTCATGAGTTTTATTAAGAAAACTTTGGCAACATGCCATGAGGGTGCCTCAAATCATATTAACCGATCGTCAGAAATTTATTATGTGGTTTGTAGAGCCGCGCTGAAAAACAATATTTACCTTTATACTAAACCTCGAATTTTTATAAGACTGGAATTTATAATATTTCAACAATTTCCAGCAAACAAGGCACTATAGAAATGAAATATCAATCAATTCACAATATTATCGAACGTAATAATTGGAACGAAATGAGTCTTGAACGAATTGGAAAACCCTGAAAATATCGTACGTGTTGTTGGTGCTAACTTACCATAGGTTCCTTCGATTACGTATCACAGCACCGGCGATTACAGCACTTGGGGGTTTTCCCGGAAGAAAAACGATTTCAGGTTTTCTATATTCAAAGTCTCGAGCTTTATGTGTTCTGAGAAAGTTCTCTTTTACGCACACCTCCGGGGGGAGGGGGGGAGTAATGTGGTACTCTTTACTGGCATTTCCAATAAGGCTCAGCTATGTTCCCACCTGTGTTTAACCCTAGGGGGTCTCTGCTGCAGACCTAAGGGGAGACCTTGTAACCAGCTTTATTCATTAACTGCTTATTCAGCTGGTCCATATGCCTAGCTCACTCAGCCGTTTGTGGTTTTACTCTTTTTAAAGGTGTGGGTTAAAGGTTATGGCAGTTAGCGCTGGCGCCACTAGATTTTTATTGCATGAACTTTATTAGAAATTCTATCTGTCTAAAAATCGGATAATAAAATTTAGAAAAAATACCCTGTGAAAAAGCGTAAAAATAATTAGAATAAGATTGAATTATAGCCCAAATACAGTTGCCAAAATAAACACCAGGAATACAAGCAACTAGTTTATTAAAAAAATACTACTTGGGGAGGACAATTAGCTGACCTATATATGCTACAAGTGATAATTAATGTTCAAATTACAATTATATTAATTACTATGTTAATTAAGTTTCATCTTGACACTTTAACATTAGAAATTACAACAATCAAGTATCAATTAGATGATTTAGGCCTGGTACTCACTACTATTAAACTTCAAATCAAAAAGTAGCACTTGGTATGGTATTTTATTTTTACATATCTTCTTTTTGCAGTTTTAATCAAAATTCTCAATCTATTTTTGTAGTTGTTGTATTGACACTTTAAATAGTATATTGTGTAACTAGGAGGAAAAACGAAACATTCCTGGCCGAGGCCAGCAACACAGGAGTCCAGGAATGTGCTTTTCCTACGAGTTACACATACTATTTTTTATCCGATCGAAATTAATTAGAATACGTACTTATAAAAATAGAGCCAAATCTTACTGTAAATAAAAACGGTGTTTTAAATTTAAACTCAACATAATATCAAGTTTTGATTCGAGCGAGCTTGAAGTTTATTACGTAACTACGGAAATAGCATCTAAATGTTGCTTTTGATAGACGTCAGATCTGACAAACAAGGCGTTTGAATACAACAGAAATGTTACATTCCCGGCCTAGGACGGGAATGTTATATTCCCGGACAGTTATTTTCTATTCTTGTACAGTTATTGCATGTTGCCAAGCAACGAATACAATATACTGGAATCATGACTTTTGCGGTGAGAAAACACATCGGAAAGGTGTCGTTTTTCGTCCGATCGGATAAAAACATTATTTGCTGGGCTCTGGACTACTTGATTGTACAAACGATGTTTTTCTTGTATAGAATTTAAAAGACCCTTTGTCATCCACCTTTGAATAAAAACTCTTTTCTTGCCAGCAATGCCTTTAGACACCATGGTACTTAAATTCATAAAGTTCCTGATTTTGTCTGTAAATAGTTCAACGGCTTTATTAGGATTTTTTTCGTTGTAAATATCCAATCACATTTCACGTTTTAGTATATTTTTTAATTTTGTGTAATTTATATATTTTTTACCAACACTTCCACCTGTTTTTGAATTTATAATGTGCGGTATAGATATTGCAATAGGATAGTGATCTGTCGTTACATTGCTTTCAAAAACAAATGAGTTAATGATCCTTTGATCTGCCGGAGCTTTAATAAAAAAATTATCTAGACATGTTTTTGATCGTGGTCTCGTTATTTTGTTTATGTAAGAAACAAAGTTAAAAAAGCTAGTATGTTTTGATATTCCTCAATGTAGTCCAGATCTCCCAGCAAATTTATGTTTATATCCCCAACTAATATGTGAAAGTCTGTTTTCTGTTTATTACTTAAATAACCAAATAATTCTCGATCAAAATGCAATTCATCCACAGTTGGTGACTTATAAATTGCAGTAAGACAGATTTTAAAATTTTTGTTATTTATGATTACTTCTAGTATTTTTATATCTCCTAAAGGTACTATAGAATAATGATAGTCTATTTTGGATTTAATATATATGATAACTCCATCGTTTTTGTTTAAATTTCCATTATTGTATAAAATATCATAATTTTCCAACAAAAATGGTGTTTCCAAGATGTTATTTTGTATATGTGTCTCCGTAAACACTATTACATCGAAGCTAACCTCTATTGTGCTTAAAAACAAACTAAAATTATCAAAGTTTTTGCCTAAACTACATATATTACAGTGAATAATGTTTAAGTAATTTTTTGTTTCTAACGAGTACTTGCTGTTAAAAATTGAAACATCACTTACAGTTTGTGTGTCCACTTTTTCTTCCACGTAATCTCGTAGGTATGTATCCATTTTTTTTATTTGTAGTTCATGTTATATACACTTATACATTTATATATACACTTTTTCTTGATAACTCAGGTTTTGATACTTACTATAAACAAATATGATTTTTTTTGATAGATGACACTTTATACAAGGCATAAACTAAGTAAAATAACTATTTTTTGTTATTCGATCTAGTTATCACTTTGCCATCTATCGATGAGCTAGAAAGATTTCTTGGTTTTGAACCTTGAAGCTTGACTCCATTGATAGAAGTGGCACAAGAGGAATGAAAGTTTTGCTTGTTCCCAGTTTCTTTAGCTAATTTTTTTTTTTCGTTGGATTGATTTTCTTTTTTAGTGTTTGTTACTTTATTTGAACTTTTGTCCCCTTGATTGTTATTGAGTATTACCTCGTCATCGAGATTCTGGTCAAATTTAGGCGAGGAGGATGGAGGGGTGCTATTTGTAAGTCTTCTTGGAGGTTTAATTATGTATGCTCCTTCCTCTAGGTCTTTTAAGGTGTATCCCTTAAAGTCCATGTAGAGTTTATTACCCCTTAGGTAACTGTTTGTGTCAGGTTCTGTTTCCCGAACGATTTTAAGATGCTTTCTGAGAACCTTATGCTCTTCTTGCTGTTTCTTCGTACGATCAGCTGACACAAAGATCTCTGTGCCCTTCAGGTTTTTTCCATTACCCAAATTTTGCCTCCTTTTGAAGCAACTCACCAACTCAAGCCTGATGGGACAATTTTCATTGTTTCCGACACAATATGCATCCCTTATGTCTACTACATTGACACTTACTTTTAGCACCTTGCTAAAATCGTGGCAAAACTTTGGAATATCATTTAACACCTCTTTTTTATAGCCAAAAATGATGACATTGCTCTTTTTACTGTTTATTATACTACTACGGAAGGTGTTAGATCGAGGTGTCACTTTTCAACCTGCCCAGAGTTATGTCAAGCAGAAACGCCAATCAGACACAAGCTGCTCGTCAACATACGATTCAGTTGCGAACACCTAGAACGTCGCTGTTACGTGACTCCTTGCCTCGCTCTGGAATGGACTTCCGAGTAGCATATTTCCCGAAAACAACAGCCAACAGTGATTCAAGTTCAACGTCCACCGTCTACTCCGCACACGCATCGCTCGTTGAGTGGCATAGGATTTTCCTTTTGTGTGTATGCCGAACATAAAAAATCCACTTTATACTATAAAGAAATGTATTCAAAACGATTAATATTATCATTGTTTGACGGATATTATTGACTTTTTCGTGAACTTTAAATAGCGATAAAAAATATTGTGTATAACTCATGGCTAAACAGTGTTTTTTTATTCTCATGTTCTTTATAGCACACTCTAAATGGCGCCCATCGTAAAAAAACAGCTCTGTAGCCACTTGTTACATGAACTACAATTTTAATTTTGGAGATACGTACTTTAAAAACCAAAACAATTTTCGTATGCGGTTCAAGTAAACAGCAGTTTATATACACGAATATTTCGAATGGCTGTTTGATACATTTTAATGTTGTTAGTTTAAAAATTACCAACGCCCTTAGGGCAAAACTCTTTCAGGAACTTCCTTTCGATGGTCAATAAGGAAAGGGCGAACACTATATTTAATATCGCGATAAGGGATTATTGGGTGTTAATAGTATTACCAAAGTTTCCTTATATCTACGAACCAATTTATTTCATTCCGGGGACGCACTCACGGAAAACTTGATACTTAATTTAAGTTGACAAAAACACAAACTTTGTGTACAACCAAACATTTTCTAATTAACTCCTGTTTTTTATTACATAAAACCAGTTGATCTTATGGATTCAAAACTTACAGGCATGTAGGTCATAATTCATATTTGGCTTTTTATTTAGTTTTGTATATTTTTTAATGAGGCGGCATTTTCGATCGACGTAATTTCTGACTTTTTGAACTAAGCAATAATTATTTTTCCAAGGGCTTACGTAAAAAGTTCCACAAACTTTCCTTCAGTTTTAATGAAAACATGCTATAGTTTAAGCTTTTGTTACACTGTACCCCGCTTTTCTAAATTGTAATTTAATGTATCAAAAACAGACTTAATAAGATTAAAAATTTCAACAAAAAATTAATTTATTTAGATTTTCCTCGGACAAAGTTTAGACGCGAAATGAAATAATGACAGAATATTCTTGGTGATCTCTGTATGTACACTGATTCAGCCAGTATGGTGCCAGGGACACCAAGACATGATATAATCCAGTCTAATGCAGTGAAAGAATTCACCAGAAATGCTCTCATTCAAGGAACGTCAGTTTACTTGGTTTAAATTTTAAGAGAAAAATAAATAAACAGAAGGAGTAGAAATACCCCAAAGTCTATTAGGCTGGAAACGAATAAAACGCGCAGAAGTGTGGGTAATTTGAAATTAATCAATATATCCCTTCGCCAATTTGGACAGAACTTCTGTTCAAAATTTGTTTTGGAATGCTTAGTTATAGTTTGAAGCCAATAAAATCTTAATTCGTTGTTGATTGTTAATTTGAAAGGCAATTATATAAGAATCACGAAATGAACAAATTCTTACCAATGTATTACATAAATATGACAAAAAGGTAATGGTAAATTCAGTACGAATTGCTAAAGCAATTATTATGGGAAGGCTTACTTTAAATATCAATAAAAAAATTGTAAGTTTAACTAACTAAGATTACACTTACACTTGCTGAATACTTCAAGATAAAGCTGTCCCCGACATAGCCAATGTCAATACTGCCATGACAGAAGTTAGGTTTCATCCTCGGATATACGCAAGATCCTCAAAGAGCTTACGCAAAAGACATTAGGACCGAACGGAATGCCTGCCATGGTATTAGACACATGCAGCAACGAACTAACACCCGTTTTTTTCAAGACTTTTTCTCTGTCTTACAGAAAAGAGACTTACCCATCTTCTTGAAAAGTCGCCCGATTGAAACCTGTTCCAAAAAAGGCAAGAAACCGCGTCCTCAAACTTTTGGCCAATTGCCTTGCTTCCAATAATTTCCAAAGTCATGGAACGTGTAGTCAAATCGCAAGTACTCAAGTACCTCGACACCAACATAATAATTAGCGATAACCAATACGACTTTCGCAAAAAGAGATCAGCAGGAGATATATTGGCCTATGTCACTCATATATGGAGTATGGCAATTGAGAACTACGGAGGATATCCAGCGATTGATTTGGGTATCCTGAAGGCATTCGACATAGTTTCGAATGACTGCTGTTGCCACTTTCCTTGTGAACCGATCCCTGCGTTGCAGTTGATGGACACATCCCAGACACATTCACCATTAATGCGGGCGTGCCTCAGGGTGCAATACCTTTACCAACTCTGTTCTTCATCTATATTAATGACCTGCTAACGGAAATCAATAATACTATTTACAGTTATGCATATGACAGTACCGTTGTCTCCGAATTTAGATCAGAAATACCTTTACTAGTGACTGAGGCTTATCACCGCACACAGGAGCAGCTTACAACAATTAATCATGATCTGGAGAATGTTCGAACTTGGGGCGACAGGAATTTGGTCCAGTTCAATGCAGCAAAAATCCAAGCAGCCACGTTTACCAAGAAAGCCAATACGGTGGGCCCTGACATCATTCTCGCAGGATCGACCATTATTTCATCCCTCATCAATCGGACTACTAGGTGTCTTGGTCAACAGCGATATGTCCTGGCATGACCACGTTGCTACCATCGCAACAAAAAAATCGCTTACACCGCAGCAGCTGCTCTTGCTCTATTGGACCGTGCTTAAAACATTGCTCACACATCTGGGGTACCGCACCTAAGCACACCCTAAAGCTGCTGGATTCTATTCCATGCCATTTGTATCCTCCAGTGGACGTCCATTGAACGTCGATGTCCAGAAATGGTCGTTTTATGGACGTTCAATAAATATTAAAAATGGACGTCCATTGGACGTTTTTGTGCTATCTGGGTAACCTCAAACTGCTTCGTCAATCAATTGACGAAATGCGGTCTAAACAAGAGGTACTAAATGAGAATTGTTTACTTTTGAGAGAAAAAGTTACTTTTTTGGAAAACAAGTCAGCGACCTTCAAATGGAAAACAAAAATATAGGTCATGCTGCAACAAAAAGTTCTGCGACAAATGAGCTCAATGGATGCTCCCTGGCCAAGCATTCATCTAGTTATGCTTCCAAAATTATTGATTCTCATTTTGTGGGTGCTGCAGTCAACTAAATTAGCACCTAGGGCATGTCGAACAATCAAGTGGCAAGAAAACGTACTGAGAAGGTTCAGCCAGTATTTAACAGCAGGGAAGTGAATACGGCTATACAAAAGGCTCAAGCTCTAAATAAAATGGCTGAAATTCAAAACTTAAATTCTGCGTCCGAGATTGATGGCTGGCAGCTTCAAAAGCATCGTCGTAGTAAAATATTTGTGGTAGGGGACAACAGTAAAGAGTTAAAAGCAGTACCCAGGTATGTTTCTCTCCACGTGAGTCGAATGAACCCCGAAACTAAACCTGAGGTGCTAAAGACGTCTTTTAGAAGGAATTTCCTGAGGTAATCTGCGAAAAGCTTAACTCTAAATACACTCATCTTTTAAGATTACAATTAGACAAGAAAACTTTAAGAAGGCCTGGAGAATGGACCTCGGGACCCAAGGATCACTAGTCTCCCGGTTTTTCTTCAAGAAAGGGATGTCAACTCAGACACAGGTCACGGAGGATCCCCGTCAGTGAATTATTTACATAATATGTCGCAAATAAAAACAAATAATAAAAGTAATGCCAAGTTAAATATGATGCATTTAAACATCTGTAGTCTTGCAGCAAAATGTGATTCATTGAGTGTCACTGCTTGTGAAAATCAAGTGGATATTTTATGTTTAAGTGACCATTGGTGTAAGGCAGAAGATGTCTGTCTTGGTACCACGCTTTTATTTTAATTTTGTTTAGTTAATGATTTTAATCTAAATTATGTGAACCATTTTCTCAAAAATGTGACGTACGATATGTGAATTTTGATTGTGACCATTATCGATTTGTGTTGTTTGTTTACTTCCATGGATATGTCCTTTTTCCACTGACAAGTTACACTGATGATGGCTTCGGCCGAAAGCGCTCTGTTACACTCTTCATAGAAGTCCCTTTGGACTAAATTTTGGATGATATACAAAGATTGTTTCATTACTAAGTAAATACAGTGCTTCCAATAATTTCCAAAGTCATGGAACGTGTAGTCAAATAGCAACTACTCAAGTACCTCGACACCAACATAATAATTAGCGATAACCAATACTACTTTCGCAAAAAGAGATCAGCAGGAGATATATTGGCCTATGTCACTCATATATGGCAATTGAGAACTATGGAGGATATCCAGCGATTGATTTGGGTATCCTGAAGGCATTCGACATAGTTTCGAATGACTGCTGTTGCCACTTTCCTTGTGAACCGATCCCTGCGTTGCAGTTGATGGACACATCCCAGACACATTCACCATTAATGCGGGCGTGCCTCAGGGTGCAATACCTTTACCAACTCTGTTCTTCATCTATATTAATGACCTGCTGACGGAAATCAATAATACTATTTACAGTTATGCAGATGACAGTACCGTTGCCTCCCAATTTAGATCAGAAATACCTTTACCAGCGACTGAGGCTTATCACCGCACACAGGAGCAGCTTACAACAATTAATCATGATCTAGAGAAAGTTCAGACTTGGGGAGACAGGAATTTGGTCCAGTTCAATGCAGCAAAAACCCAAGCAGCCACGTTTACCAAGAAAGCCAATACGGTGGGCTCTGACATCATTATCGCAGGATCGACCATTATTTCATCCCTCATCAATCGGACTATTAGGTGTCTTGGTCAACAGCGATATGTCCTGGCATGACCACGTTGCTAACATCGCAACAAAAAATCGCATACACCGCAGCAGCTGCTCTTGCTCTACAAACTTCAAATAAGACCGTGCTTAAAACATTGCTCACACATCTGGGGTACCGCACCTAAGCACACTCTAAAGCTGCTGGATTCTATTCAGGTGAAAGCTGTGCGTTTCGTCGGCGACCCGGGATCTGGATAGTCTGAAATACCGCAGACATGTGTCCGAGGTCTCCCTCTTTTACATATATTTTAGCGACAGATATTCACAGGCTATGACCCGCATTATCGCGCCTCCAGCAACGCCCGTCAGACAGTCACGAAAGATGGCATGAGCGCACCCGTTCGCCATACAACTGAAAATACCTAGAACATTGCTTTACAAGGACTTCTTTGTCTGGCGCACTCCATCAATCAATCAAACTCACTCCCAGGACATCTGTTTCCCTCTAATTACAACCTACATAAAACGTGTCCATCAACATATTCGCACACACATCGCTGGTCGAGTGCCGTAGGATCTCCCTTTAGTGCGTGTACCACTGCCACATAAAAACTTATTATATTTTCTAAATTGCTTTCCTTAACCAAAACCTTGCAAGAACACCTTCTAGGCAAAAACTTTTGGTTCTATTAGTTTGATTGCTTAGCTAAGATCAGAAATTAAGTAGCCGTCACTCTTCTATAGGTATAAGGCCTTTTCTACTTCTTTGCAAAGCCTCAAGCTTCAAATAACGACAATGCTATGTGTTCAATAGGCTACAAGACGGCATAGGTATATGCAAAAGATAATAAGTAGACGATATCTTAGGTGCCAAGCGTCAATTTACCAAATATTATTCATGAGACAAGATACGATTATGATAATATAAGATTAGATTGAATACAGTTCCAAATGCAAAGTGGTCTAGCCACGTGCGATTCGTAAGCGAATAAGTTTTCTACTACTGTTGGTCGGTATAAACAATTAATTCGGGGGTGTTAATTAACTTTATAATTAACCACTTTAATTAGTGGACTGTATCAAAATAGGTTGGTGGGAGTTTTATTCATAGGGTGTGAATTGAAACATGTATTTTACTTTAATAAAACAATATTTAATTTGCATTTAAATATGATTAATATCTACAATGATTTCTAACTACTTTCATGCATTCATCCTTTCACACATAAAACTAAATAGGTACCGTACATAAGATTTGCCAGGGATATAAGACTTCGAAACCTGCTTCGAATCTTGAATACAGGAACAGATTTGTCTAACTACAAGTTTCCACCCGCCATTTTACCTTCTCCCATCTTCAACAGGAGAGACGCTACGAGTTATATTGTCTCGAGAAAATGCGTTAAAACGCCCAAAGAGTTGTTAATTCAGTGTTGAAAAAAGGGAACACAGAGTATAGCAGATATTTTATAAATATCTGTGCAAGCAAATGAGAAAAACTACTAAATATCTTGGCGTCAAACAGGGATATGACTGGGTAGATGTTCTTGGCGCCAAACTCAAGCAGAACGATGACTAGACCGTTGCTTCACGGGTGAGTGTAAGGGTACGTCCATAGTGCACCGCTTCTCGCTTCTCGCTAGTCGGCTTCTACTCTACCCGCTTGGTCAACCTGCGCGATTGTAGGAGGTGGTGGTCATATAGCACCGCTTGCGTGAGTATCTCGCTTCAGTCGCATAGTGTCAGTTGGCACCTCAGGATAGCTTGGCTATTCTGTGGTTGGCATCATGGAGCTATCTCGTGAGGATCTGTTTTGAATTTTATTAGCCAGCGATAATGTTTTTAATAAATTAAAACAAGAAAGAACAAGTCACATTCATGAAATTAATAGGTCTCGCTCAGAAGTTGGTGAATACCATACTTCAATCGTTTGTCCCATATAAAATTTTTTAAAAGCACTTCCGAAATTAAAATATCTTTATCAATTTCCGTCCCACGGATCTTAGCTTTGTAATCCATGTTTATAAATGTTTAATATTTGTTTAAATTACAGAGCAACAAACTAGAACAATCCTTGCACATCAAATGACATCAAACACCGAGCGAGTTAAGCAGTATGCGAGAAAAAAAAATTAATTCCGGTAAAAGCTGATTAAGCAGGTTGAAACAGGCTACAGGCGCACTATGGCCACGCGCTACCATTCCTTTATACTTTTTTATCGCTAGTCTGCCGCGGTAAAACGAGAAGCGAGAAGCGGTGCACTATGGACGTACCCTAAGGCACTAAAAATCTAATTTTTCTTGCTGGCGCGTCCAGATAGAACAGAGCGGGAAACTGCGCGGATCGAGGGTAGACGCATGTTCTTTCTTTATTTGAAATATTGTTCTTTAGACAACATTGACGGAGACAAAGATATAATATATTGAGAACTATTAGTACCAAGTTCCTTAACGGAGTGGCAACCTGCTTTTCAGCGATTGTTGCGTATAACGGAATCTATTCTACCGACAATCTAGGTTCGGAGTAAGGAGTAACTGAAATACAATGCTTTTAATAGACAAATTGCTGTTTACCTGGATTGAAATAAATCTATTCGAAGTTTAATTATGGCTCATTCATCCTACGGACATACAAGGTGTTGATCGCCCTCCGAGCGATAGAGCCTACCAAAGCTTTTTCTCAACACTAGCTACCACTTTTGACTCAATACAGGTCGATCACCCCAGTTCAGAAATAATCGTGCTGGGAGACTTCAATGCCCACAACACCAACTGGCTCAAACATCACAACAAGACCGACAACGAAGGTAGAGAAGCTGAAGCATTTGCCATCAGCTGCGGGCTTACTCAACTTGTAGACAAACCAACTCGAATCTCAGAGAGGGGCGAATTCGCCGCCCTCCTGGATCTTTTTCTGACCACCAATCCTGACCAGTACAAGGTTACAGTTGGTTCGCCATTAGGTACCTCCGACCACAAACTTATTACAATGGTTTGTGAATTGCCACCCATACAGAAGGATCCACCATTGCCTCGCAAAATCTGGCATTACAATTCTACAGACTGGGACGATCTAAGGCAGTTCTACCTAGATTTTCCTTGGCTCGACGTCTGCTTTGTCGCTGACGACCCGTCAGACTGCTGCGAAGAGATCATGCAAGTAATCTCCTCAGGAATGGAAGCATACGTCCCAAATTCCATCAAGTTACCATCAAAAGGAAAGCCCTGGTTCGAC
>MU191397.1:3188-13983 GCA_016904865.1 Pissodes strobi
TGGTAGATTGTTAACGGACACCAAATCTTCATCGCCGGAATCTTCATCTGTAACATCGTCACAGGCATTTGTCGGTGGCATCATGGTAATATCCACTGGGGTGTTATCACTATCATCATCGTCCTCGAGACTGGCCAATAATTCATGTAGAGTCAGTCCTCTGCAATAAAAACACATTTCATAAAATACCCCCATGTTCCTATTGTCCTTTTGCAAGGACACCGCCATTTAAAAAGCCAGTAACGGCTCCAATATCATTTTTATTATAATATTATAATTTGGGCAACTAATTAGAAGTGTAAGAAGGTAAATCTTCCATAAATAAAGCGTACAAATATATTATCACAATTTTAAAACTCACCCAACTAATCTAAGATCCACCGGAGCATCCATGTTTTTTGTTTACCAATATTTGCTGCATGCATACACACTCACAATCAGTTGTAAACTAAATGTGTCGATATTATTGCATTCTATACTCTTCGAACGTGATTTCAATGTGGTGCCATCCGCGTGTCAGTAGTTAGAACAAACTTAGCCGCGAATTTTTAAATGTTATGCATACGTACTTTTAAAAGGACAATAGGCATATCTGGGTTGGAAAAGGGTAACTACTAATATAGGACACCACTTAGACACTGGAAAACCGAACAATTTGGAGCAACCAAACTTTCGTATAATATGAGCAAATTATACTAAAAAAATCGCATCTTTGAAAATGCCGAATTGGTGATTTTTTTAATTGAAAAATCTATTTTAAGCTTACGTGCCAGCACTGCCAGCCAATGCATAGCTATTTTCAAGAAATCAATCTGAGAATCGTAAACGTCATGATCTCTGCTATAAAAAAGTTCTGCAGCAATTTTCCTTACGAGATAGGGAAATATGAGAAAATCCAGGTTAAATAAAACTGCAAAAAATTACAATTTTTTTTTTAATATTCCGGAAATTTTACAAGTGAATAGATAGTTTGTTTTTCTACGAGTGGCCGCAAAGAAGCTACTTTGCGCACACTTTTGCATATGCAAAGTAGCACTTTCCCGCACACTGTGCTTATAAAATCACACTTGACAAAACTTCGGATAAGCTTTAAGTGGGGGAAAACTACTTTGCGCACGTGTTAGAAACAATGTTTCTCTACGAATGAAATAACTATACATTTTTTTCTTAATTTTTATTGGCATCAAAAACATCAACTTATAACTACCTATTTATTATTATTAACAACATTAATATTAAATGTGCAGTTGGTCGCATTTTTTAAATTTATTGCAGATCGTGAAAGTAAAAATGTCGCACTAGATATCATTTTTCCTGGTTTGTCAGTATTGTCGCGTTGCAAAAGGAAGACATGTTGTTAATAATAATAAATAGGTAGTTATAAGTTGTTGTTTTTGATGGTAATAAAAATTTTAAAAAAATTTATAGTTATTTCACTCGTAGAAAAAATATTGTTCCTAACACGTGCGCAAAGTAGTTTTCCCGCGCTTAAAGCTTATCCGAACTCCGCTTTGCGTCGTTCGTCTAACTGCTTTCGCGTGCGGGAAAACATAACTTTGCGCACTGATTAGGAAAACTACTATTTTGATGCATTACGGGAAATTTGAAGGAACACGTCTTCCAATATTTTGACACAGCGCAATATGTAGAATTATACATTTAATTACCCAAAATTTAATTGAAGACGGTTTGAAGCCGGAAAATTAGTTATGATCGGAAAATGTGTATATTTTTTGGTGATTAGAAGCAGTTTATGGTGGAGTTTATAGCAGATTTCGAGGTAAAATTTTACTTTTAACATATCGATGCTTATAGTTTTTGTGATAAGTAGATTTATTTGCCTGAAACAATTTGAAGACGGGAATTACATCACTCAAAAATTTGAAATTATCGATTTTTTAGCCTAATTTTCTCAGTAAAATCTCATATGGAAAAACGTTATAAAACTTTCTTGCTTCTGTTTTCATCCTCTTTAAATCTGTCTTCTCAAAAATATGGATTTCAAATTATTTTCAATTTTGTCTACTCACATTTTTTACTTTTCGCGCTGCCTGTACATTAAATTAAAACCTGACGATGGCGAAACTACTTTTTCTTTACGCACTAACTTTTATCATGAATACATTTTTTTGTCAAATGATCCATAAAAGAAAATTCCATTTGTGTCCAAATATCTGACGGACACTGTATCATCAGCCCATCTCGTCGGTGGTCAACCTCTGTTTCTGTAAGCTTCATGTCTCGGCCCTCCACTCGATGATTTAGTCTCGGATTTAGTTCTGTTGTCAGTCGTTCTCGCAATATGTCCTGCCCAGTTCCATTTTAATGTTGTTATTCTCCTGACAACATCCACTACACCTGTTCTCCTTCTTATTTCGTTGTTCTGGATTCTATCTCTTAAAGAGATACCCAATATGGCTCTCTCCATAGCTTGTTGTGTCACTTGTAGTTTATAGATGGATTTTTAGTCAAGGTAAGTGATGTTATAACAGGCAGGACACACCAGTCAAACACCTTTCTTTTCAAATGTCTGGCATAAATACATCCTTCAGGGTCCCAAACGCCGCCCAGGAGAGGCCTATTCTTTTCTGAAACTCAGCAATTTGATTGTCTCGAGGCACGCCAATTTCGTGTCCAAGATATTTTTAGGACAATACCTGTTGCACCTCCTGATCACTCATCACCATATTTGTCATAAATTGTGTTTTTGAAGAATTGGATCTTTATCCGGCTTTTTTATGCTTTTTCTAGATCTTGTAGCATCTGTATAGCTTTGTCAATTCTATCTGAAATCAAAACATTATCGTCTGCGAAGTTTTCTCCATCTATGTTTACCCCGAGGTTTTTCCAGTCTCTCTCCTTCAGCATATATTCGAGTATATTTGTAAATAATTTTGGCGTTATGGTGTCACCCTGGACGTCCTCCTTCGATTTTGAACTTGCCTGTATCTTCATGGACTGTTTCATAAATACTCTTAATAATAGCAGTGTATCGGTGGTGTATTCGGCAGTCCGAAAGAGCCTGGAGCATTTTATGTTGGTCAATGGTATCAAACGCCTTCTCGTAGTCTACAAAAATGAGGATGAGCGGTTTATTGTACTCCACGCATTTCTCAATCAAGGTTTTGATCACTTATAGGTTGTAGGTAGTCGTTTGTTCCATATCCTCGACGGAAGCAAGCTTGCTCTCGCGGTTGGCAATTGTTAGGCTAAGCATTCTTGGTATTATTTTCATAAACAGCTTATAAATGTGAGAAAGCACGCTGGTAGTTTTTAAAGTTCGTGATTGTCACCCTTCTTATCATCATCATTGGGAACCTGTGCATAATGACAATAATAGCATTGTGCCACTTAGAAGGTGTTGTACCTTTAAGAACGCATGTATTAAAGAGCTTTAAAATAGCGTATATTAGAGCTTCGCCCCCCTTCTTTGAACGACTCGATATCTATATCGTCGTCTCTCGAAGAACTTATTTTTCATCTCCAAAAGTGAAGCTGTTATTTCGGCGGCGATTATTTCTGAGATATCCAGCATTCTGAACCTTCGATAACTGCCATGAATTTGCAGGTTCCTTCTCTTTTCTATTAAGTTCAGTGTAAAACTCATCAGTAATTTTGACGTTTTCTGCTCTATCTGTCTGAATATTGCCGCTTCCATCAGCGAGCCTACAAATGTTTTTCCTGCCTTCGCAGCACCCTTAAGTAGGGGTTCGCGAGACCGAGACTAGGTTGGTCTCGGTCTTGTCTCGGTATCGGTCTCGTAAAGTCTCGGTCTCGAGATTCTGAATTGCTTTTTTTCACCATTAACAGAGTTTTATTACACAACAGTGGCGTAAATAAATATTTTTATCGGGTGATGGGGTGCCAAGCCTTCTTTGATATATTTTGGCAGATTTGCGAGTAAACAAGGAAACATTTTTTGGTATGCCACGACCTTATTTGACATATTTTATCATATTTGCAAGTAAAATCAATAAAAACTCTCCTGTGACTTTGTAAATAAAAGTTGTTATCCACGAAACAAAATTCGACAGGCATTCTTTCAAACATATAAAAGTGTGGTACCGCTCGAGAGGCGGTCGCCCCCCCTCCCTATATGCGTCACTGTTACACAAGAAAAGTAAATAACTGTTCTTGTGCCTATTACAATATGTACCACATACTTATTACACTTAGCTCAAATTGATATACTTATTGATTAAAAAAAATTTCTTAAGGTATTTTTGACCAATAACTACAGGGCTAATGCTTCGTCCACTAATTTTGGGACACTCTGTATAGGTATACGGTATATACTGTATAAGTGGATATGGTCAAAGGTGGCCATTCATCTTTTAATATACTAATCTGACACGGTTGTACCAGAAGTAGATGTCCAGTTGTTTTAATGGATACGCGATGTTATATTACCTTGTAGATATTACGAAAAATGTGAAAACTCATAGCTGTTTATTGCTTGGAAATGGCTCAAAATAAGTTATCTACATAATATGTACATAACATATCATTTCTTCTAGAATCTTAAAAAGAAAGAGCCCTAAATAAACGTTATACCCGGATTCACACGATTTTTCAATTTTTTGGTTGATGGGACCCCGTTGGGTATAAATTGCCAATAACATACATAAAAATTTGATTTTTTTCAGAAAAATAAGTTTTTAAAATTCAACAAATAAAAATATTTTTCGAAACCGAGACCGAGAGTCTCGCTACCTTGGTCTCGGTCTCGATAGGTAAATCTCGGTCTCGATTCTAATTTCCAGGTCTCGGTCTCGTTTTCGAGACTGAGACAAGACCGAGACCGAGACCATAGTCTCGCGAACCCCTACCCTTAAGCTTCTGTTCTCCTCAATTACCTAAGCTATGCGTTTTTTATTGTAGTTAGAACACACAAAAATATTTGTATTTCATAATTTGAATATCGCTTTGTTGAAATGTTCACTTCTGTCGTCTGGTCTTAAGCACACACCGTTTTTTTTAATGTAATGTATTTTTACAACTAATGATACAACATTTGCGAGCTCCCTTGTTTCAACAACAATTATATTACATATATTAAGACGTGATGGTTAAAGTTCAAGTCTTTGCCACTGCCCAGCAGCTGCACCAGCTGCCTTTTTAATTCGCTGCTTGTTATGTTGAAGGGGGCAGTATGATAGATAAATTTGCAAAGCCAAACTCAGAAAGCTTCTTTTTGTGCGTTAAATAATCTTGATTTTTTGTTTGTTTTGTAGTTGGTTTTTTTGTAACATACAAGAAGTTGCAAGATCACAATTTTAATCTTAACTGTCGTAACAGTGAGATATTGCCATTACCCTTTCCAAAATTCACTGTGACTAAAAATGGTGTACCTAATGGTATACGCATTAAATGATAACTATTGTCACGACTAACAACCGTCCGAACGTTTTTGTGCTACCCTATAGAACTAGCCGCCGTGCCGCTCGCTTCTATGTCTGTATGAGTCATCGCCCGGCCGGCTGCGAAGATTCAGGATCGCTGGAATTATCTCGATGGCCTCATCGAGATCATATAGAGTGGCCTTGGAATACTTCCCGAATATTCGTGATAGATTTAAGATTATATATAAGCAGACCTAAGGCGAATGTTAAGTAGTCGGATAGTTAGTTAGTTAATCATTGAGTGTTAAAGTGTAAAGAGATATTAGTTGGAAAGTTATAAGACTAGTTTAGTGAGTTCAATTGTATACAGTGGTAGATAATAAAGAGACTATTAGTTGAAAATAATAAAGTTGTAATTCTGTTAAGAACCCACGGGAAAAACGTAACACTATTAAGACACGAGCCGTAGAAGCGAGTGTTTTAATATCAAATAATTTTCTACGGCCAGTCATAATATATCTCTCGGATTTTGCAGCTGAATGAATTCCTGATTAACAAGCTTGTTAATCAGGAATTCATACCGAAAGATTTTTTGCTTATTGGTCGCTAATAAGCATCTTTTAAATACATTTCCTGATGGCAAAAATATCTGCGGTGCGTTATTTTAGCTGGGAAAATATTAACGCATACAGTAGAATATTATACAAACCTTCACCTAACCATTATTTAAAAATTCCACACGTATGTACCTGACATAACGCGAATGTATTATTAGTGGGAACGGCATATTTATTATGATGAAGAGTAGCGACCGGCGCGGCGGTGTATGCCAACGACTGATGGGATTGCGGAAATGAATGCAAATATGCACAAGGCGTATGGTGGAAATAATCACAAAATTCCTCCCTACCTCTAACTTTTTTGAATGCAGTTTATAGAGTAGAGATGAGTACGAAAAGGCATAAGTTCCTTAAAATAGAGTATGTAAGAAGATGACTTCTGAATATTTTATTACATCCTTCTTAAGTGGGAATTACATAAAAAAGAACACAGGAAATTAAAGGAAATGATGTTTTAATATAATATTTTATGTTGTTTATTTATTAATAGTTTTCATTACATAACAGTTTGGGGTCGCTATACCAGGTGGTCGTTTTATAAGAGTTGTCACCAATAGGGCTTTCATCACGGTATAAATAAATATATGTACTCTGCTTTTACTATAGTTTGAGTCCAAGAAAATCGAATTCCATTAATGTCCATCTTGAGGTTTCAACAAGTAGGTATATTTTTATCACGAAATAAACATGTAAATGGGCCTATATTACTATTATTACGCATTCCTATGTAATAGCTTGCATTAAATGTAAGAAACTCATTTAAAATTCAGAAATTACCAAAAACATTGTGAATAATAGTAACGGAGAAGAGCAGAGCCAGATAAGGGAGCGACGCGACGCCGACGGTGAGTGAAAACCATAGATAACAGAAGCGGCGAGAAGTTTAAGTTGTAATTTTAGGCTTTCGGTATGAGACGCCATAATTTTGCATTTCTCTTTAACTGGCGGAAACTGTATGCAATCAAAAATTTAAAAAAAAGTGGCATTTCTTAATTTGCAAATGTCTCCGCGAAAATTTGACAAATCATGTCGTCTAATTTGGGGTATGTCTTCTACCAGCACGTTGTTTCTTTTAAAGACTAAACAAACTGGCTCTCTAGATAAGCCCGAGAATAAACCCGTTTTCATTCCCGGCGTTGACGATCACGTATCTATAACCTTACTAAAAAATCAAGAGTTTTAGCATTGGCACAAAAGGAAAACTTATTTTATTTTAATTAATTTAGATGTCTGGTATATTTAGAAAGATAGATTCACTTCACCCCATCACCAACACAAACCCCAAGGCAATTCCCTCGGCAATTCCCAAACCCAACCCTAACCGCACGTTAATCAAAATGTAAAAGAATGTTAGCGTGCAACGGCGCAACGCTGAGTTAGGGTAGTTATAGGGTTAAGGCATTGACTTATACACATCTATGGGTTAAGGTTGGGGTTTCTTTAATGTAAATGCACAAGAAAACTAAATTAAACAAAAAACAAACATATAGTCAGAACGCTGCATAAATCGTTGCAAAAATTTAAATTTTCATCCGTATTTTCGGGACCCCCTGTAGATACAGATGTTAGTAGGGATGTATGTATATATACCTACTAACATTGCTGGTCTAATTTATTTATTTTAGTCAATTTCTTATTTATATGAGGAAGAAATTAGGTACATTTAAACAAATTTGCACTAAAAATGTTGGGATAGATTATCTGCAAAGGGGAGCTGGAGATATTGGGAGCCACCTAAGGGAAACTGGTATAAAAAGTATAACCCAAACTAATTAAAATTATTTCGCTCAGGCTTGCGCAAAATAATTCAGATCAACACTAACCAAAACCAACTCAGTCCAACCAAGATTAACCCAGACTAACCAAAACTAACCCAGACTAACCAAACCTAACCCAGACTAACCAAAACTAACCCAGACTAACCAAAACTAACTAACCAGACTTAACCAAAACTATTCTATTATTCACTACTCCAAACTAACCCAAACCAACCGCAGCTATTCCAAACTAACCAAGATTAACCCAGACTAACCGAAACTATCCCAGACTAACCAAAACTAACGCCAATTAACCAGAGTAAAGAGTTGTCTCTTTACTGGGTTTCCGCTATCAAAAAACGATTTAAAATGTACATTTTTATCGAGTTTGACACTTTAAAATACAAAAATCGCAAATGTTAGCTTTCGCCCATATAATAAACAATTAGGCCAGGGGTAATTATTTAATAAACGGTCGCTGATTTAGAACTCTCTGTATAATAATGGTTAATATGGGTTTCCGCCATCAAAAAAACGTTTTAAAATGGGCATTTTTATCGAGTTTGAGAGTTTAAAGTACAAAAATCGTAAAGTTTAGCGTGCGCCCATGTAGTAAACAATTACCAATTATTTTATTATAAACATCTGCTAAATACATGAGTAGTGATGCCGTCGAGACGAGAGGTATTTTCTCTCGAATGAAAGCTCGAGACGAGAGATGCTCTCTCGTCGAGAATTTCTCGTTTTTCTCTCGATCTCTCGAGCAAAAAATTGGCATAATAATAATAAAAAAAACAAACCATATTTATGATTTTTTCATACATAAGTAATTTGGTGATACATATTGTATTAAATTCGGAGTTAGCATACACATTTTCTACACTTATAGTCGGTTTCCCAATGTCGAGTTAACTCTTAACTCGCGAGTTACCCTCAATTTTCTATATAAAACCCGCGGGTTAAACCTAACTCGTTATTGAGAAACCGGCCGCGGCCCTAGGGTTTTTAAGGGTGAAAAAGGGTGGGGGTCATTGAAAAAAATGCAAATGGGGTATTGTGAGACCTTATTTGGAAGGTGTTATCGAATACCTTATGATGCCAAAATATTAGATTCATATAACCCTCCAAAACGAAATGTCGCCATTATTTTTTTTATTACATTTTTGCATTTTTGACATGCTCTAGAATCAAAAGGGTTTAACATGGGAAATAAAAAAGGGTTCGTAAATATTATGCTATTGCTCTTAAAAGTGTAGGATCTAAGATCTAATAGGGCAAGATCTTATAGGATAGGATAAAATAAGATAGGGAATGTGCAAGTTGTTTTTTTTAAATTTTAAACTATTTTGATTCTGTAGAATCTCAACAATGTAAATGTTTAAAACGTTGCCATTTTGTTTGAGATAATAATAAGAATAAGAACAAAATATTCTAGAATCTTACTTACTTAAGACCTTAAAAATAAAGTATCGCCTTCGCATTAAAAAAATTAAAGATTTTTTTTTTCAATTTCATCAGTAAAAAAATCGTTTATGTTGTAATATTCCCTTTTCATTTCCAACAACTTTTCTTTTACCTTTTTTATATTCTGTTTATTTAGATATTATTGTAACCTGTATAAACTCTAATTTATGATCGCGCTAATAAAAATAGTATTCTATTCTAACCGTGAGGTGTAAAGTAGGCGGTTTTTAGAAATAAGAACAACAATAGAGATCTTGCCAATTTGCTGTAATATAAAAATTGTAATTAAATTTAAATTCTAATATATTATCAAAAAGGGTTCAAATTTAAATCGAAATTTAAATTATTTTTTCTAAGAACCAGAAGATTCCTATTTATCATACAGTTCACAATATAAATCGAGGGAGTTACATTTCCATAAATATGTGTTACTTACCTTTGTCTTACCTCTTTCTATAAAAAAAAATTAATAAAACGCCATCCTTAAACATTTATTTTCATTTTAAAGGCACAAAAAGGATTATGTTAAAAAACAACCAAAATTAAAAAAAAAATAACAAAACCTAGTGTTGGTTGTACAGGGTGATTTTTTATAATGTCCACCCCCTTCAACTTTTTTGTGCCACTGTGTAGAACAAAATTTTGACTGGAAAGCTATAGCGTTTGAGAAGTAGTTTGTGCGCAATACATATTTTTCTATACAGGGTGTTGCAGATTGCTTAAAAATTCGTTGCATTAAATTAAAAGAATGTTTTTACAGCATTGAAAAAAATAAGGTTGCTATAAATTGTACACAATGAACACGTAGAAAGCTACAGCTTAAATAAATCTTTAAATTTTTTATTGTAAAATTTAAAGTATAAAAATAAAATTAAAAAGCAATTAAAAAAATTTATTATTTAAATAATTTTAAATACATTTTCTCTTCTTTTTAAAGCTCTATCGGCCAGAGTAAGAATGTGTCAATAATCTGATTTTTCATACCAAGAAACCCCCCGTATGCCAATTTTCAAGGTAATACGCCAAGAAATGCATAAAATATTAAACAAAAACGATTTTTAACATTAACACCCTGTGGATAAAGAACGGACCTATGTTAATATATACTTTTAATTCATAAAATAACAAGTAACCCAAGGAATAACCCCCTTTAACCCAGTATATTTTGTTGTTTTAGGCTTTTTTAAATTGAATATTTAGTATTTACGAGAGGGTCGAGACGAGACGAGAGAAGGGTTCTCTCGAGCGAGAGAAAGCGTTCTCTCGAGCGAGAGAAAGCGTTCTCTCGCCGAGACGAGTGACATATTTTCTCTCGGCTGACGAAACGAGACGAGAGAAGGCCTATTCTCGTCTCGTCTCGACGGCAACCCTATACATGAGATACTTGCGGTTGTTACTTTTCTTCCATCGGAAGCCAGTTTCTTTTACCCATTTTCGCAGAAAACTAATAAAGTAGTTAAAATTATTGGACATATCATAATCTAAGTAATGTCTTTTCTTATTAATGACAAATCCCCACATTAATACATTAATGTCAAATCCCCAAGTGTGACATTTTGAAACGTCAATAGTATATTATTTTATATGGAGGAAAAGTGATACTTTTCATGGC
>MU191397.1:13993-35981 GCA_016904865.1 Pissodes strobi
GTGAATATAATGTAACATAAAGCTGTCAGTGGACACTGTCAACAATAATTATTTTTTTAAAATTGCGTTTCCGATTGCGTTTTAATTCCGTATTGATAAGCAGTTATTGAGTAAGTTCAATTAAATAATAACCAATTTGTTCCTAAATTAGTGATTTTTAGAAATGCAGTCACAAATTGAGTGATAAATACAAATTGTAGTTTAATAAATCTTGAGTTGTTGGCGCATATTTTGTTGTCTGTTTGTATTGTATCTATGTTTCTATGACAACACTTTTACCTCCGCCGGCGGAAAAGTGAAAAGTAAAGCTCCGGCGGAGGAAAAACGAAACTTCACCGCCGCCTACACAGTCGAGTAATGACGGATTTACTGACGTTTGAAGAAAATAATTATTTTTTGAAGATGGCGTCTCCGATTGCGTTTTAATTCCGTATTGATAAGCAGTTATTGAGTAAATTCGATTAAATAATAACCAATTTGTTCCTAAATTAGTGATTTTATAAATGCAGTCACAAATTGAGTGATAAATACAAATTGTAGTTTAATAAATCTTGAGTTGTTGACGCTTATTTTGTTGTCTGTTTGTATTAGGTTTGTTCTAGCAGCGATTTCAAACGGTTTCAAACCGTCCGGAGTTTGCGCATAACGATATAAGCGTCGCTTATATGGCTATGCGCAAACTCCGTACGGTTTGGAACCGTTTGAAATCGCTGCTAGAACAAACCTATTGTATCTATGTTGCTATGACAACACTTTTACCTCCGCCGGCGGAAAAGTGAAAAGTAAAGCTCCGGCGGAGGAAAAACGAAACTTCACGGCCGCCTACACAGTCGAGTAATGACGGATTTGCTGACGTTTGAAGAAAAAACATATTATCCGTGCGTCAAAACTAAAAATGCCGAAAAAAAAATGGAAATAGACGACTAAATGAGCAAAACCAGCTTATTATTCTAAATATATGGGCTTTATTGAGCTAGAAAAACAACAAGTCTGCAGGAATTGCCTTGGACCTTCAAAATATGGTGGAAAGGACAGTTTGCGCAGCGATATTTAACTTAAAAAAAAAATAGACTAAAATCGGACAAAAGAACCAAAGAGCTGCGCCTCGTCCAGCAATTATCACAGTCGTCCAGGAATGTTTTGCTTTTCCTACTAGTTACACAATATACTATTTTTTTTGATAAATTCATTGGTACTCTCTGCAAAGGTGCATGGGTCAGTTAAGGATGTAGAAAATGATGAAAAAAAAATCTACTTATACACCACCCTGATGCGATCAGGACGGAAGAACTCAATAAACTACTTACAGTTTTATAGGAAGTACTTTTTTATGGCAGTGGCACACACACTAAAGGGAGATCCTACGAAACTCGACGAGGAGCGTGTTTACGAAGGTGTTGATTGACATGGTTCTTGAACAGTTACAGGTTGTAATCAGGGCAAAAAAAAAACAGATATCCTGGGAGTGAGTTCTACAATGATGCAGTCCGCCAGACAAAGGAGTTCTTGTCTGGCTATCCTATCCTATTCCATCCTCTCCTGCATAAAAGATAATTATTTGGCGCAAAGAAAATTCAGTATGTTTGTTAAGTTTCTTCTGCAGCATGAATAGATGTTTTTAATGAAGGTACCTTTCTCACCCAACAGTACTACCATTTTTTTGTCACTGCAATACTAGGTACTTTTACTTAATAATTATTATGTCAATCTGCTTGGCTGTAACCTAATCCGTATCTTTATTTGAATCTCCAGCTTCGTCAAACAGGTTTGCTATTTCTATAACACTATAATAGCGTAACGACTTCCAGTATATATCACATAAAAACATATTTGTTTTCAATCAACTTATTTTATTGCCGGTTATTGCGCATAACAACTCGACTAATTTATTAAGAATGTGGTAAAATTATATGGCGAACGATTTAGATCAGGGCGGTATTTTTATAATTTTATCCCATAGATTTATGAAAAGTATAGTCTAATGGGAACGACACTATTCGGATTTTGGGTTCCTGAGACCGTCTGGGGTCTGCAGGGTAGCTCAAATATAATGGTGCATAGAGCAACAGTAAATTTCTCACATCGAAATATTACGATCTAGCTGAATTGTATCAAAATTAAGATTTTATTTTGGATTTTATTTGCAGCATTACTTTGATTAATAATATATCAAATCAATCAATCAATATACAAATTCACAACTGACATCCAGACAAAATCTTGTTTACTCGTCATACTTTTTTGTGCGAAAAATCTTGAATTCGGTGTAAATTAGAAACCTTCTTCGCGCACACACCATTAAGTCAGATGATCATAATGGAAATAGCGGAAATTATTTTTCTGCGTATCCAAACAAATCAGAAGATACTACAGAAGAATTTTCTACAACTAGAGGTTGGTTTGATCGCTTTAAAAACAAATTCGAATTCTGGGGAGGCTGCAAGTGCGGACACACAAGCTGCAAACGAATTTCCTGCTAAGCTGAAGAAAATTAGTGAGCAACGAATCTAGACTCCAGAACTTGTTTTCAATGTAGATGATGAGACATGCCTTTTAGAAAAGAATGCTATGTTTTATTCCTCAGGAAGACAAGCGAGCTCCTAGTTTGGGTTAGCTAAGGAAATATTAACGCCCTTACTTTTAGGAAATACTAACGGTAACATTAATTACCTTTCGTATATCATTCACGAGCCATGCGAGGCCTTGCCAAATCAGACTTACCTTGTCATTTGGGAATCTAACAAAAAGCCGTCTGTTACAATTGATATTTTTAATAATTGGTTCGTTTGCAATGTTTGCCCTTTTCGTGACACATTACTATGGGCATCCCATCTTAGAGCCAAAAGCACTATTGCTATTGGAAAATGCTCCAGGCCATCCGGGTCAGTCAGAAGACCTTGAATCATGCGTTCCAGTTAAGGTGGTATTTCTGCCACCCAATACCACTTCTATAATCCGCCCAATGGGTAATCGCAAATTTCAAAGCGAATTACCTCCGTCATATCTATTATCAATTCGTGAGTTTTTGAGAAAATACAATGGAATGAACGCAGGTAACAACATACAAAAGCCTGGGACGAAGTCGCAGAGAGTTGAAGCCTAAAAAGTTTGTTCCAGAAATAGTTGCGCTCTCAAGAAAAGGAGGCTTGGGTTAAGTTTTGATTGAACACGTCAGTAACGATGATCTCAGATAAACAACCTACAGCTATTCAGGATAGTGACAGTGAAAATGATTAATTCCTTTCCTGCAAAAATAAAATTTGTCGTTGACATGATCGACCGTCGAAGTTTTGGACAAATTTGTCAAAAATAATCCCGATGACCAGAGAAGCATGAAAGTAAAAATAAGTGTGTTAGAATCATTATCCTCCTATACCGAGCTTCTGCAGAAACGAAAACGAAAAAGTCGGTCGATACTTGATAGTTTTGTTTCAAAGAAATTGGCGGTTGCAGAAGAGATCTGGGGCAAGCCACATCAGATAATTGAAATAAATATCCAAGTTTTTCTCAATTTAATGTACACTTTTTCCAATAAATACGATGCTTTTTGGTTAGTTATATCGTTTAGTACCAATCAAGTATATTTATATTTAATTTGGGTCCAAGCACAAATATCAACTATTACTTTATTTGGATTTATCCTAACCTTAATAAATTTATAAATTGAATCAACGTTATAATCAATTTTTAATCTCGTTATTAAGTGTTAGTACTTAAACTTTTTCTATTTTAAATTAGAATGAAGTTATAAAACGGCATATTTAGATATCTCATCGTTCATTTTTTCAAAATAACTTTTGGAGTGGATTTAATTTTAATGCATTATGTTCAGGGTAGTTGTGATAAAACATTTTTTTTTTATTTCTTACCACAAACACACAAAAAGTAAGAAATATAGTAATTATTTCAGGCACGTACTTCATATGCGTTCATTACACTAATTCTATAAGACAGATCTAACTTACCGAAAATATTTACTTTTATGTAGCACTAGTATAAACAAAGGGGAAAGGAAATCTGCTTAATGTCTGTCATCATATACAAATTGCTAGTTCCTACCCTAATATAATGTAGACAAACATTCTAAGGCTAGGCTTGGGCTATTTTTACTTCTTGTTTTAAGTTAATTAAGTATCGATATTAATGATACCCTTTCCCATATTATAATCATGGGGAATTGTAATTCGAAACAAGATGTATTTCACAAACAGCATAGTTATTTGCTATTTTTAGAATCTGCCTAATATTCTAAGTATAACTAGCTATATAATATGCTAATAAGTTAACACTAGAAATTTTGCAAACGGCTGAACTTTGGAAAAATTACATATCTACTTGTTGCTTTATGCTCCTAGTGGTGTTTAAGCCTTTATGAAGTTTGTGATGTGTAAACTAGTTGTACGTTTTTCTTGGTACCTATTAAAATAACGTCTAACTGCTTTTTGAAGAATTACGGAGAAATATAGATGAAGTTTGAAGTCTTAACATCCTTTTTGATCAATACATTAAAGTTAGAAGGGATGATCGATAAGTATCAAACAAGGAACAAATCAATACTGCTAAATAGCAGCATGGCTACAGGAAGGAGTTAAAGAGCAGATATGATTATATCGAGCGAAGAAGTCACTTCGCCAATTTTCAATGATATAGAAGAAGCGTTCTACAGAATAGCAATTAACACTATTGGCGAATCATTACACCAGATGGACGCCCGTGCCATTGGGACTGCGCTACATTACCCAACCATCCATCAGTGCATGTCTGGGAGATAGAAGGAACGATCGTGCGCGCTAGTGGCAAAGGCTTGAACTTTTAACGATTATATATTATTATGTAATATAATATCATTGTTGAAACATGGGAACTGCCAAATGTATTATCAGTTGTAAAAATAAATTTACAAGCGGTGTGTGCGTAAGACCATGCACACGACAGTGAAAACTTCAACAATGCGAGACTAATATTATGAAGTACAAGTATTCTTTGTGTTCTATATTTTGAAACTACTTGCCATAACTCGCAAAATCTTTCATAAAATGAGCAGAAACCGCTGATTATCGCTTGAAAAATGTTGAAATTCTTCGTTCCAGGCCCTTTTCCCATCTTCATTTCGTTTTAAATGGGAGCAAATAAATCCACTTGCTTATCATAAAAACTATACGCATCGATATGCCAAAAGTAAGATTTGACCTCGAAGTCTGCCATAACATCTAGCAGAAAATGCCTCTAGTCTTGACCAGTTTTGCCTGCTTCAAACTGTATAATGCATCAAAGGCAAAGCTCTCTGTTCAGACTGGTAAAAATTGCCGAAATATTGAAAACTTTCGACATTTTTAGCGATTTTCTGCATGTTATAAAATGTTAATTAATAAATGTTATTATTAATCATCAGTAAAACATTATCTAGATTAAATTCCTGTCAAAATAATATTTATTATTGTAGTTTTTTGTGTTCTGAGAAAATGCTGTTATACCCACATCCTTCTGGGAGGGGGGTAGTTTGGGACCCACTATAGCAAATACCCACTAAAAACTGTGTTCCGGTTGTGTGCTTTAACCCAATGGGTCTCAGGCCGGAGGGGAGAATTTCCGGGATTGATTCCTATTAAGTCCTGGTCTCATCTATTGTAGATGCCTCGCTGTGATTACTAAGATCACTCACGCCTCGCGTAGTTTGTTGCGTCCGTCGTCTTTCTCCACTTGAGATGTATAGGGAGCAGGATTGGATGTTACTCCACTCCTGCAGCTACTTAGTACTGTCGTTTTTTGTGCGGTCACACAATAATTAGACTTCTAGGTCTTCTGTGTTTATTATTGTAGTAATTATACATTCATTCATAAATTTAAAATACAGTGAATTCTGGGTGAAATAAAAGTATATACATCTCAATTGAAAGTAGAAAATGTGACCGCCTGAAAAGAATTATTCTAGAGAAATAAATGAAAAAATTAAAATACTCTCTAAAGGGAAGGAAAAATAATTAATAATTTAAAAAAGAAATAAAAGAAAGCAGATATAAATTTGATAAATACTTACAGAGCAAATGGTGATGCCGCTAAAAAACTGCAAGACAGTCAAATGAGGCAAGGAAAGCGTCAATTGACGCAACTCATAGTCTCAGGGAATAACTGCTTAAACATTTAGAAAGATCATTCCAATCGATAGCATTATTGAAATATAGCAAACAGATTCGCTACTTCAAGACTTGCAGCTTTAGCATAGATAAACATTTACAGCATAGCATAGATCTTTTGGATATTGACAGAAGAAATTAGAACATGATTTACCTAATATTTTTATACTATAAAAACTGTTTGCCTTGCAAATGAAAGCATAAGTTAAATTTTCAGAAAATATGGGCAAACGAAATCAAGTAAATCCATCGTAATGACATTTGATTTTAAAAATAATATGTAATTTTCAACATTAAATTTCAATTCATTTGTCCCACCGCTTATTACACAATAATCAAGTTAAATAGGATTATCTCCAGATTAGTTCCTAATTATGTTATCCTTGGTCATATTGTATGTGGCGTAAGAAGGGTTTATTAGATTAACGAGCCATTATGTTACCGTAATGGGTCCCTTTATGGCGCGATATGTTGCGTTAATAATTATTATTTTCGTGTCCAGAACGTTCCATTTATTTTCGAGTTTATTTCGGAATAGGCGCTTGACAAGAACGAATGTGAGAGGCAAAAGCTCTTAACAATGGCGATAGTAATATTATTAATCATCAGTACAACATCTAGATTAAATTCCTAACTGTCAAAATAGTATTTATTGTTGTAGCAATTATACATCCATTCATAAATTGAAAATACACTCAGTTCTAAGGTGGGTGAAATGAAAGTACATCTCAACTAAAAGTAGATAATATGTGACCGCCTGAAAAGAATTATTCTAGAGAAATAAGTGAAAAAAATGAAAATACTCGTTAAACGGAAGGAAAAATAATTAATGATTTAAAAAAAGAAAGTAGATATGAATTTGATAAATGCCTATAGAGCAAAAGTTGATGCCGCTTAAAAGACTCCGAAACAGCCAAATGAGTAGGGTTGCCAGACGTCCCGTATTTCCCAGGACGTCCCGTATTCTTGCCATAAATTTAATTGTCCCGCCGGGACAGCTGATGTCCCGTATTTCGGCAATGTGCCACAAAATGACAAAATCAATAAAAAAAATGCACGCCCGACGCTCTTATATTTTATTCTTAACCATCTACACGAGTCCTTTAGCCTGACGAGTCCTGGGCTTTTTTTAAGGCTATGTCTGTAGAGCGGTTTTTTTCTTGATTCTGGCATTGTTTATAACGACAATGATTCTGGACATGCCTTGGGTTAGTTTGGCTGCGGAGTGCGGAGGGCCATGCGTGAAGTGAAAACAAAATACAAATTACAAATGTAAACATTGTGATGCATCAGGCATCTCGTGTAGATGGTTAAGAATAAAATATCTGCGCCTGGCAGCGCCGCTGTGCTTGACAAATCGGTTGTTTGACTTGGGACTAGCCGTCTGACCAATAACACAATGACTTGGTTTATTTACTATTTAGAGGGTTTCTTTACTATTTTAGAATGTCTAATATTTGACTTCACGCATGACCCTCCGCTCGCTTCGGGGGCACAACCAACAAAAACTAACTAAAACCAAAGCATGCCCAAAATGAAGAAAAAACTTTTTACAAACACAACCTCAAGAAAGTAAAAAAACACCGACGATAATCGAACCCGGCCGCCACACCACAGGGAGAGGAGCATTCTGACCACTGAGCCACCAGAGCACTTGAAAGCAGTTCACTGCGCTGTAAAGACATCGGTAAACTATCATTTCAAAACGCAATCCCAGGATTTGTCAGGTGGTGGAATGCACCTTGCAATCTGTCTTTATCCGCTAATCTGACACTTTACTTACACTTGTTTTGTTTGAGTCTGTTTGGTGTTCGGTTTGGCTACAATAGCTACATTCTACATTTTTCTACAATATTGAACTTACACTTCACTGTGATTGATGGAAACATTTTGTGTAGAGTAATGCTGTAATTGTAGCCATACCATCACCAAGCAGGCCTTGTATTTTGTGATTATTTCGAGGGATACTAACAGTTTTATAAATTTGTGAAAACCAACAACCAAATCCTAAAACTTACTCATTCGTCATTAAAATATTGACTCATCTGTTTTGGTGTAATGTAATTTGTAGCTTTGGGTTCGATTAAAACTTTATCAAATTTGTCTTGTTTCATTTGTCCCGGGCAACTTAAGAAAATCCCGTATTTTTAATCATTTGTCCCTTAATGTAACAAAAAAAATCTGGCAACCCTACAAATGAGGCAAAGAAAACGTCAATTGGCGAAGGTTTGCGGAAGCCGCTCATAGTCAGCATGATAAGATAAAGAAATGCATTAGGAAAGAATGATTAATTAAATGATGAGAAAAAAATACGAGCTTTGAGAAAGTGGTAGAGAATCGACCACTCTTATGCATCTCAAATCTTAATTGTTTCTCTATATTTTTATATCGCATACAAAATAAATATACTTGTAGCTTTATATATAAATAATATTATTTTATTACGATTTATTTACCCTGTATGGATGTTAATTCTGTTACATTCGCCCAGTTTATTAACTTAATATTTATGTTTTGTATACAGTATACAGTGTTGTAAAAAAACACACCGGGTTGCTGCCAAATGCGCATGTCCGACGGTCGAAAATTTGAGGTAGGTAGACGCGAGTTGTCTAGACTTGCATTTGGAATCATTTCTGTACCACATCCAAATAAACTTGTTCTATCATGATAATTCTCGACCACGTTCCAGAGTCATAACAAGAAACTGCATCTGCCTTTAAAATATGCGGATGACGTGAATTGACGTTATTTCTTAATTTACTGTCAAGTTGCGTGTTTCTACCCGTTGTTTGAATATTTTTAATATGTCTCATAGACGTGGTGGTAGAAAAAAGATCCTATTTGGCAATATTTTATTGAAAAGTCCAATAAATCTGCTGGGAAAACCGGAAGGAGAGCATCCTACAAAAAATTTAATTCGAAAATGCAAGGAATTGTAGAACGAATGAAAACCCACTGGGAGAGATGTGAAAAGACTGAAACATTTGTCGAAAAAGAAACTGATAGTTGTGCTGCTGATAATGCCATCAGTACCAGTACTAGTTTCAAATCTAAGTACAGGTTATATTCATGACAGTATAACTTAATTTATTGTATGGTGCCTTACGCTTATTTGATTTGATAAAAATACGAAAATTAGTTTGTAGGATATTTGTAGAGAACGCTGGTTACACAATTTTTAATACAATTTGTTCATCATAACTTTTTTATCGCGATTTTGGGTGAAAAATCTGATAAAGTGATTATTTAAAAGAAAAGGCCTGTCAATGCTATTCGTTTACTAACCCAAGTAGGCTTTGGCTATTATAAAAAAAAAACATTGTTTAATAAATACTTTAATTATTAACAAACAATATATTTAGAACAATCAAAACCATTGGGTTAATAAACGACTAATTTCGGCAGTCTTCATGCATCGATATCAAAACCTTAAAAATAATCAATTTATCAGTAAAAAAATTGCATTTTGCATAAAAATTATTCCAAAACGTGTTACTAGCGCCCTCTAAAAGTAACCTAAAAACTAAGTTTAGATCCGGATTTTCCACCACCAAAATCCCTCCATTCCAAATGTATACGTAATTTTCTTTAAAACTGTCATTGTGGAATAAGTAAAAAAATTAACATCAAACTTTAACGCCCTGTATTTCTTAGATGAGCAACATTTTAGTATTTGCCATATAGAATCTACGGTGACTCTTGCGGATTCATTACGGACCACTCTGTGCATACTTAAGGCAAAAGGCACTATTTGCCTAGAAACATAAATTTTATTTTACCAAAGCCTGTAGTGTTCAATAATAAACTACCTATACTCTATAGAGCAGTTATTATTGAACACTGGTTTTCCTCAAATTCAATTATTTTGTTAGGTAAACGTAATTTTTTTAGAAAAGCCGTTTTAATTTATTTTTATTTTTGTTTCTTTGTAGATCCAGTAGGTCTAATCAAAAAACTTCTTGTTAAAAATGGTGAGTATTTGGAGTTTTCTTATTGTGTGTTTTCTTCTCTGTGATTTATGCTTCTGCATTTTCATCTAATGACTTCTGTCGCCGTTTTATGTTTCTTTTTTTGTGTTGCTTTCTTTATTTAACACTTCTGCTCTCCCTTTATATCATGTGTTTTTAGGGATCACATTAAGTCAATCATTTCTAACTTTGAAACAGGTTTATGTTGACTTCTGTTATCATCTTTTATTTATCAGCTTTTTAATTAAGGTGGTTTTGGAACAGAGTGGAAGACAAGAAGTAGAGTGGAGTATTTTAATATTACAGGGCGAGTCCGGATTAGATCGCCGTATACCTATATATTTGTAATATTATACCTATTTCTTGTGACTTCTCCAAAGTTAGTTATTTTCTACAAAAATGTGCGTTTGCTCCAAAAAAATTGAGTTATGTACTTAAATAAAACCTTGTTTAATAAGGTACTAAAAAAGTATCGGATTATGAGAAATTATCGTAAAGTAACTACGCCGGTTTATTAAAATGCGAAAAAATAGAACACGTCACGTCATAGTAAATATTTGGAAATTAAAGTTATCTTTTAAACTTTTTAAACTTTTCCAAGCAAAAACTGCATCATAGTTGGCCATCTTTACGAAACTCATCCCATAAAGACTTCATCCTTATTCAGATCTATTGGTATGGGTTCTCCACCATACTCATTCCCCCTTTGTAGACTAGTACGAACTTAACATTTATGATTCATAACACTCATCATAATTATTACTTCAGCGAAAGGTAAAAATTGCTTTATGTTGACTTCAGTGAAAGCACAGATCTATATAGCTACGCAACAGATACCTCTTCTAATGCTTTTTACGCGGGGCCAAAAATGTTCACCGGCTTTCGCGAGCGGGTGAACCAATCGTCTAGGAACGGGTGTGATGCCAAGTTATAACGTTGAACAATATTTCGGCTGACTTTTTGGCCCGCTCAAATCATCGACTTTTATTATTAATATTTATGTATCAAATTAACACAAACATTTTTTTAAGAAAAATACGATTTTTACATGTTTTATTAAATATGATAGTTTATTAATAGGAAAACAAATGAAACGGCAATTTAAATGAACAAATTTATAATATTGATAGTAGAGTTTAAAACAAAATTAAATGGTACTTTAACATGTCTATAAACATTTCAAAAATTCCTTTGATCTTCGAAACAAAAACCTGCGTGATAATATTATTACTTAATACAAATAAGAGATATTACAGTATAAGTTAACAAAATCTGTAATGACCTTTTACACCGATATTTAAGGTGAGTTTTAGCCCATGTTCAAGCAAACACCATTCACTGAATCTGATAATGAATTTTAATTTGACATAATATAACATACTATTGCCAAGAAAATGAGTAACACCATAATGTGATATGAAAGGTAAACTACAGTTCGCGACTTGGCAACACGGCGGGGCAAAACACGTCTAAATAGGAAAATATTTAAGTTTATTGCATTATTGGCGAGCGACACTTTTAATACCGGAGTGGGCATCTGTTGCGTAGCTATATAGATCTGTGGTGAAAGGTAAAAGTTGCTTTATCTTGACTTAGTGGAAACGCATTAAGACCCATCTGACTAAATAACTTGTTTGACAAAATTTATATTTATTCGCATTTGATTTAAAAGTCAAATATAAAAATGTACACCTCGCTCTGCATCGCCTGGTGAAAACTTGAATTGTCGGTCTGAGAGACGACAGTACGTTGCAGCTGAGGGGGTAAATATCAGTGACTAACGTGTCACTAAATTTTTGATAACTCTGACAAATCTAATGCACGCTTCACAATTTTTCTACAAAACATTTAAAAGTAGTAATATTGATTATACGAAGACTTTTTAGGCTATTTTCCTGCAGAAGTATTGATGAACAATTTTTACGTTATTATATGGCTTGAATTTGTATTTCCTTCAAATTTTTGGACCAGACATTTGTTCATCGATTTCTTTTTTATAGCTCTATCTACACCGACTGGTTGAAATAGCTTCTGCAAAACCTAAAACATAAAAGTTGATATCATTCGCTTCTTGATTATCTTTTTCATATGTTTTGGGTTTCGGGCGTGTGAATGTCCCGCATTTTACTAAATTCACTTTTTAGATTAAAAATTAAGAGAGTTTGGCACCGTAATCTTTCGGTTCGTCCAGAAGTAGGGCCTCGAGTAAGAACACTAAAATGAATACCGTAACACACTATCTTTGATAATCAGTCCATTACCCCATAAAAGTGTGAGTTGCAACCGCAGAATATGCATCAAGAAGATTCAGGATTTTGCCATATTTGGATATTAATAATAATGCCGGTAATTTCGTGGCATTTCATCAAAATACTAGGAAGTTCATGATATTATTAGAATACATTTGACCAATGATTTCCTCTGGTTGATCATAATATATCTATTACGAGAATTATTTTTGTCGTTGGTAGATAATAGGGCATCCAATCCCGGATCAAAAAATGCAATCCCGGGACATCGGGATGAATGTTTTTAAATTTCGGGAGCCCGTAATCGAATAAGTATATATGACACATATTATAGAGTTTATTTTTATGTTGTATCTAGTTTTTTTTTGGAGATTTGAGTTAAAATATACATAATATAAGCTCGATTTGCCACGAAACATTTAGGTTTAGCGATTTAAGTAAAGAGCACCTTTATCAAAGCATTTTTATTACCTCTACCTAACAAAGTTTAGCAGACAGTAGAGGCAAAGATAATTTTTTGGTTCTAGGTAAAGTTCCTTCTAGCTACGAATCATCGAAATACTTTTGAATCCGAATGCTAGCTTATCTAGTTCATGTGACAGACTGGAACTTGATAACTCTCGATATTTTGATTTTTTTAACATGACCCTACCATGATTTTGCCATGTCAAATTATCTCAAGTTTGGACAAATATTTTAGAAACACCCTGGAAAAGAAAAAAAAATGACCGGCTCCAGGACTAAAACTGCCGACCCTCGGATAGCTTCCCTGATGTAGAATCAAACCAAAGTTACTTGTAGAATAGTCATAAAAATTGTATATTTAAAAATGCCAATTTAATTGGCGAACAACTTAAAAAAGAACATTTACAATGCATTCAGTTTAGCCGCATGTGAATAGGAAGCAAAGAATTTATTTTTCATATTGTTCTGGTAATTCTCAACATTTTAACATCCTATACATTCCTTCTTTCATGCTTGACAAAGATATCAATACCAACGATCTTATTTTATTATTATTTTCCTAAGAGCGTTGTGTTATAATTATTTATAATCGGACTGTGCATGCTCATGTTACTTTCAGAAATGAATTAACAATGCACCTGTATGGTACGAGATCAAAGTCATTGTTAGTCGATGTATTAGTTAACACACCTACATTTTATACTCGTTTCAGAGAATGCGTGTCCTTAAATGCAAAGGTCAACTCTCATACTGATACCATGGTTTTAGGTATAGATATACAGCGTGTCGAATGGGATTTTGCAAACCTTATCCATCCATACCATAATTCTAGACATATTTCATAATAATACCTATATATTCGATTATTTTTCAAATATTCCTACTTGACTTTTGAGAAAAATTTGATGGGATTGGAGTTTAAGGGGTTTAAAGAGTAACAAAGTGGGTTCCATTTTCCGAAACGTAGCTTTTCATAATCTGTCATATTGACGATGAAAATAAATACCCTAAAGGACAGAGCTTCAACACGATTCACATTATGACCCTGTGGAGCTGCCCAATTTCAAGACTCAAAACTCAAGCCAGTATAACGACATTTTATACTCGTTTCAGGGAATGCGTGTCCTTAAAAATGCAAAGGTCAACTCTCATACTGATACCATGGGATTTTGCAAACCTTATCCATCCATACCATAATTCTAGACATATTTCATATCAATACCTAAATATTCGATTATTTTTCAAATATTCCTGCTTGACTTTGAGAAAAATGTTATGGGATTGGAGTTCAAGGGGTTTAAAGAGTAAAAAAGTGGTTTACATTTTCCGAAACATTTTCTTATCGTAGCTTTTCATAATCTGTCATATTGGCGATGAAAATAAATCGGAATTTGCGAATTTGTTTAGCCTAAAGGACAGAGCTTCAACACGATTCACGTTATGACCCTGTAGAACTGCCAAATTTCAAGACTCAAAACTAAAGCCAGTATAACGACAGGTTGGACATCAAAATAAATTAATTGAAACTATATCTGGGGAAATAAGTGTTTTTTCATAGGTTTTTCAACAAAATAAAATATGAATGATTAAACCAGCGTTGGTCGCCAAAAATTTACCAATAAACAAAAACAAACAGATGTTAAATCAATTCAAAATAAAAACAAATCAGAATGATTCGATTATTGAGCCCAATTAATTCAAAACAGTTATAATAACTTCCCTTTTGGAACAATGGTAATATAGGTAATAAATGAAACGGATAGATGGGTGAATGCAAAATCGGTAATCACCATAAGTTGGTCGTTATGACTGTTGCACTTGCTGTGAATTGACTTCAGGTCAATAAAAAAAATACGAAAATAATGTAATTAATTAAAATCGCGACACCAGTAGACATGCTCTATACGGTACCTATAATCTTCAATATTTAACCATAACAAGCGGTCCCAAGATAAAATATTTATAAATCATATAGCGATACATGACGGTACAGAACACATCTCTAGCTGGTCAACAACTGATGTCGCTGAAATGCGCTCTTGACGGCATGCGCGAAGCGAAACGGCAAGCCAAATGTTAATTGACGTGTACCTTGAAAATATTAATGTCATATTAGAGAAGGCCAACAGAAACCAAAATAATATGGCATTTATGATGGTATAAGGCCGCAATTAACTTTCCACTAGACGGATAACAATCAAGATAAGGTAAGAGTAACCGTTCAAATATGAGCGAGCTTTTTTACATGGTTGTTGTCATTGTTTTTACGCCTTTAAATGCTCGTTTTTTTTTCTAGGGAAGCTAAAAACCCTGCGAGTTACATAGAGAAACCAAATGAGTCTTTTATTTCTGAGAGGATAGAAGTGCTATGCCATGTGAAAATGCAGTTAATAAGGCAAGATCTGCACCATTGTCGTTTAGCTTTATCCAAACAAAATGATCTTTTAATAAATTGCCTAAGGAACCAGCATACCCTGACGGAATGGTTTCTGTTCTAGACAGTAAAGTAGATCATCTGAAATCTTTAGTTCGGTGGGTTCCCGAAGAGTAGCAAGTTTTAACTTCTATATAATCAATACTTGGAACATAAAGAGACCTAAGTCCAAAACTTCCAAATGGAGTAAAATTGTCTTTTTTTTCTCAGAAAATACCCTTCACAGGCACATTTTTTTCTAAATTGGTACTTTATGATATTTTTTATGTTATATTTGAAACTACTAGTAATATTTCATGATTTTTTGTATATTTTGATTATTGACTAAACTTATGTAAAAGGACTGGTTAAAAAATAAACTGGAAAAAAATAAAATTAGTGTATATTTCTTAAAGGGACTAAGTTGATTTTTTTTAATTTCGCCTATTGATAAAAACAAAATAATATTCATTTGCCTTCTTATTTCACAGTTTTAACTATAATTTAATACGTCATCAAAATAATAAAACTGAGGAAAATTTCAATTTTCACAAACCTGTAAAAATTTACTTATATTACTTAAGCCCTTTTAGAAATAAACGATTCAAATAAGATAAACGCATCCTTAAAACCTAAAACAAAAGAAAAAATGCAAAACAGACCGTTAAAGAATCTGGTCAATAATAGGCACTCTTGTCCCAAGAAAGAGATTTCAAGTATTGGAATTAGGATCCACTATATCAACACAAAAGATATATTATATAAAAAATAAAATGCATTATAAAAATGTGTTTGCTCGTGAGTATTCAAGTGGAAAAATATTAAACGGATTCCGTTATTGACAACCGTATTCCTGATGCAAAATTGGGGTTCAAGCTCCTGTAGCCCACTTAATATCAAACATTTGCTTTTAGATAAGGCAGGCACATGTGTGGTCTCCTTCTTCTTTTCCGGAGGACAATGAAATAAAAGATATTGTTAAAAAAATACAACGAGATGAGAATGAAAATAGGTCCTATGACAATATAAGATAATATCTTTCCTGTGTGCCTTATTTTGAAATTTAATCTATATAAAAAGAACACTGATTTCGTAAACTTTCCAACAAATTGAAATCTAAATGGTAAAATTCTAGATGAAATTTAACTTTAATTAGTAATTGAGCATATACTTATTTTCGGACCGTTACAGCTTATTTTTCATTTTTATGACTGGTCGTAGAAAAGATTGTGTATATAGGTTACTCACATTTAATGACACTCGCATTCATTACGACACTCGCCTAGGGCTCGGGTCTTAATAGCTATCATTAAATGCTCATTGCATATTATAAGCTTGCTTATCTATTAATTATTTCAATCAAGTACCAAGTTACCTTTAAGGCTTGAAAATTTTGGGGTATTTTCCGTTTTTTGTCTTGTCATGTAGGATTGGCGTCAATTTGTCTTGATTTCTACGTATCAAAGTCTCTATTATTGGTCTTGTTTAGTAATGACACTGTTTAAGAGCTTGATTTAGATAAAAGTAAAGTTGCTCTTGCATGAAAGCGAAAATCAAAAATTTGTACACAATAAATTGATCATTTTGTGACAGATATAAATACCCCATTTGATGGGCACATTTTGAAGATTATGTGCAAGATAAATATGTATAACATACACACTTTTTTTACAGCCTATGGTCATCCAAATAGGACATTATTAGAGGAATGTTAGCTTTAATAGCGCCGTGAAAAATAAATATATGGACATATATTTAAATTCGGGATGGAAAATAAATGAATGATTTATTATCAATTCAAGTTGGTGTGATTTCCCGTCAACTGGAAGCTGAATCAAATATCGCAAGATGTAAAAATTGCTCCTCAATGTAATAATATCGATATCCGTAGAGTATACTGATTGATGAAAATTTAAAGAAAATACAAAATCGGCCTAAAAACTAAATAAGACTTGTGTTTACATTTTGAATCTAGCTCAAAGATAAATAGAAATATAATCGAATGAGCCGTTAATGTAAAACGCACTGTACCAGTCAGTTGGAAAGCGTTCCTATTTTCGATGTGAAAATATAATCTAAAATATTCACCGTAGTTTTCTGTAATATACATATTACATCGCGATGCATTAAAATATCGTTCAAATACATTATTTATGGCAGCCAGTACACTATACAAGAACCATTAATTGGCCTGTCATCACAAACAATAAATTATCTTCCGATAAAATAGCTCGCTTTGTTTATGTAACCTAACCCTTATGTTTTATGTCCCGTTATCTTTTTTTTGTCCCTTTATCTGTCCGATTGGATGCTTTATATAGGGTGTTGCTTCCGCTCTAGATAATCTCAAAGCGCAAACAAACTGGTTTAGAATAAATTTAAGAAATTGATTTCATGGATTGGGAAAGTAACATACCTATTTACCTGCACGTAAGCGAAAATTGATTTATTCTGTGCAAATAGAAATTTTTGAATCATTACAACTCTCAAATGGAGTATGGACTATGCCGAAATAAAGACTATAGACAAATAGGTTACGTCATAATAAAGTAGTAATGCCCCTACTATTGTTATTATTTGATTTTAAGCTGTACAGAATGTCAGAAAATAAATGGTGATAATTGAAAAGTCATTAAAAATAAGAATTTATGTTAAATAGCTATAGAGCCTGATCAGTAAGGGACATAATTATACAGAAGCCATGGAGCTCATGAAATGCTTTGGGTCCCTGGCCTTAGTGGCAAGGATGCCCCAATATATTAAGAACTAGCAAGACATGTTCCCACTAAAAAATAACTCTTGATTTTTTTCCTTAAGTCGAATCCGAAATAGATATATAGTATGAATTAATTTAATTTATTACCTAGTTTGAGGAGTTGGAATCTACAAATTTAGAGAGTGGCCGTTATCATTTAAAAAAAGCGCCATCTTGAAAATGCCCAAAAATGGGTACTCAACGGAGGTACGCTATAAAAAACAATAGAGAAATAATAAAATTTGTATTTGTTTTAAATAAAGACTGATCTAATCCAGAAACAAAGTTTTAAAAACAAAAACATAACTTTATACTATACTACATACCTGTGTAATAAGAAGGATATGCATGTTATGCAGTAAAATACATAAGCCCTAAATGAACAATATATGTTTTTTTTTCAGTAAAAAGGCTTGCTATTTTCGTTTGTTGACTTTTTTTGGATAATTTTATAGTCTCTATATATTTATCAGCCTTTAAGGAGGCTTGCATCAGACACATGATCAGTATACACTGTACAAAATTTGAAACAGTTTCAATAGCACACAGTGCCTCAGAATAACATCGAATTGTTTTTTCGTCCTGTTGAACATCATTGCCGCTTTTGCTGTCGGAACTTTGGCGATCATTTAACGTCTTATTATGCTGTAAAGCCAGTAATAATATCATTAACCGTTAGTTACTAAACTATCACCCATTCTCAGGAAGATACATTTGGGCATTGGTTCGATCCTGGCCGTGATTATGCAACCAATCACTAAAGGGGAACCTCCCAGTCATCGTAGTCAAAATCAATATTTTTGTACTTCTCGAACCACACAATCAGAGGCAAATCGTTATCTGAATCAAACTTATCGGGCGATTCTATGCATGGCAAAAGCAGTTTGCACAATTAATTTTATTGAGTCTAGGATAGTTATGTTGAAAGGTGCTTTATTGATCAATTATTGAATCAGACGATACATAAAATAAATCTACGATAATATGACTTTAGTCACCTAATTATGCCTTGATCTACTGGTTGCTCGACTGATGTGCAATTTAGTGATAGAACTCTAATCTTATATTCGTAAGATTCAGATCTTACCTACCAGGATTCCTGAGCGTTAAAAAGACTTTGCTAGCCTCCTGGATCTATTCTTAACAACTAATTCTGATCTCTACACCGTAACTGCCCAACCTCCCTTGGGCTGAGCAGACCACAATCTTATCTCCGCAACCTGTGAACTTGCTATCAAAATACAGGAGCCACAGGTACCCCGAAAAGTTTGGCACTACAAATCTGCAAAGCGGCGTGATCTTCGCGAGTTTTATCTTTCTTTTCCTTGGAAAGATGTCTGCTTTAGGAATCAGAACACCCCTGAATCTGCTGATGAGATAACTCAAGTTATCCTAGCTGGTATGGAAGCTTTCATCCCCTTTTCTATGAAACGTATCTCAAACAGTAAACCATGGTTTGGGAAAAACTGTTCAAGAGCAGTAAACGCTAAAAATGCCGCCTACCGCAAATGGCGCCAAGATCCCACAGCCGAAAATCGAAATATATTCGTTACGACTAGAAACTAGTGTAAGCGGACCATTGACCAGAGAAAGAAGGGATATAACGCGCAGATCAAGAACAAGCTTCTCAACTGTTACTGTCCTAACGGATCAAGATCCTTTTGGTCAGTTGTCAAAGCTGTCAATCAGGGTTTCTCAAAGACGTACCACTGACCAAAGATGATGGCTCAATAGCGGAACCGGCCAGAGAAAATGCGAACATTCTTGCCGAAATATTTGCATCAAATTCTACCTTAGATCATCAAGGAAAGACTCACCCAACTATCCCGAGAGTGAATTCCTTAATGCCAGTTCTGGTATTTCGCCAAGTGAAACGAATACTCGAAAGCCTAGACATTAACACGGCTACAGGACCGGATGGCGTTCCAGCAATTCTGCTTAAGAAATGTGCTGCTGAACTAACAGCTCTACTATGCAGGCTTTTCTCCCTATCATACAAAACTTCATGCTTTCTTCTGGCTGGAAATGCGCTCAGGTGCAACCAATCCCGAAGGAAGGTAAAAAAACGATTCCAAAGTCATGGAGAAACTGATCAACTAACAACTCTTAAAATATCTTGAATCGGCAGCAATCGCCAGTATGGCTTTCGCAAGAACAGATTAACGGGAGATCTCCTGACTTACGTAACCTACCTGTGGATCAAAGCCATCGAGAGCTACGGCGAATCTCGTGCAGTGGCTCTCGACATATCTAAATCATTTGATAGGGTGTGCATGGCATGCCGGATTGTTCAGCAAGCTCATCAGCTCTTACTGCTCTATAAGGTCCAGGTAAGACCACGAAATGCAAAGTTTCAATTCAAAGACCATCTCTGGAATACTGTTCCCATGTGTGGAGCTCGGCACCCAAACACTTGCTCAAGATATTGGACTCCATACAGGGGAGAGCCGTCTTGTGGATGACACAGAGTTGACTAAAGACCTTGATAGCCTTGAACATCGAAGAAAAGTAGCGAACCTATCTCTTTACTATCGATACTACTACGGAAGGTATTCGAACGAGTTGGCACTTATGATTCCGCCCAGAGTTGTGCCAAACAGAAACACCCGTCAGACACAAGCTGCTCATCAACTTACGATTCAGTTGCGAGCACCTAGGACGTCGATGTTACGGGAATCCTTTATTTGGAGGACTGCCTCGCTCTGGAATGAACTTCCGAGTAACGTCTTTCCCGAAAACTACAACCTACAGCGCTTCAATATTCCATAAGCAATATTTTTCTATTGTCACGTCTTAACTTTTATCTCAATCCTTTAAATAATATTCGAATATGGCTAAAGTTTGACTTATAAATGACAGATTTTTAACATTTTTCATGCACCTCGGTTGTTCATATTTGCCAATTACAAAAAATCTGCATTTTTCACTACCCGTCATATTTGCATACACCCAGATACCCATACGGTGTACCTCAACTTGGATTGCTTCCCTTCCACATACTTTTCTCCCAAGACACAAGTTCTCAAAGATCTTGCTTGTTATATCTTCTATGCCGACTTGCTCATCGTCATCATCACTTCCTAAATCTGCATCAGTTGTCAATCCTCAACAGTCTTGCCCGCTCCTTGTTGCAATCCATATCTGCAATACAAATAGATGGAGAGCCAAGCAAACAAAAATTTCAACATGCAATTAACAACTTTTTGTTATAGGTGTTTCAAAACATTTAGTTTTAAATAAATAATACGTTTTGTAAAAAGCAAATGAAATAAGGAAAAAGATCTAGATCTAGTGACGTATTTGAAAGGTATACGGAGCGAAATTACGTAGTAATAAATTTTGGACCGGTCTGTTAAACCGTGCGTGAGTAATGGAAGACTAAGTTCAAGGCAAGGCAAAAGGCCCTATTAATAGTTGTTACTTTATTGTAAATATGTCGAAACCATATATTGAAATCCTTGCTGTTAAATATTTTAATTCCACGTTATCGACAAAATGTTAAACTCTAAGACTACATGCACAGGGTTTTTCCGTATATTTTAAACCACCCCTAGCGCTTTTTTTAGAGCTAGAAAACGAAGTTGGGGTTCGGAACGTTAGGCAAAATGCACTATCAACATAGTTTTATCTACAATGCAGTCGAGGCGCGTTTCGCTAACCATGTTAGCATCATCAGGAGATGATGAAACTGGTTTAATCATCTCCTGATGATGCCAACATGACTAGCGAAACGCGCTTCGAGTGCAAAAATTCTGTTTCGATATTGTGGATAAAACTCTGTTGTCGCGCTAGAAGAAACTTTAAAAATTATCAATGTTGTAATGTTTCTCATAAACCGCCAGGATTTTTTTGCTAAACATATAAATGGGCCACGCAAAGCTGTGTTGGTCAAATACAGTGTTTGTCTTTGTTCTTAGTTTTAAAGATAGAGGTATCAACCCTTGTATATTCGGGGTAAATGAGTAATAAACGAACTAATTAATCATGTACTACCCATCCAT